>CM066567.1:48972695-48987695 GCA_033816785.1 Picus viridis | reverse complement strand
AAACTGAGGACCCCAGAACTGGACACAGGACTCAAGGTGTAAGGGAAGTAAGAGGACGAATCTTAGCGTGTGGCTTAATTCTGCTGTTGTTTTTAATAGTGTTCAAAAAGCACATGCCTCAGATTGGGAAACTGGCAGTAGTGGAATTGTGTGATACAGTAAGACTTGAACCAACCTGAATGTATACAACTTTCAGGATGCACTGCAAGTGTTACATGAGCCTTCATTCAACATTTCCCTAATTAACCACAGAATCACAGAATGTTAGGGGTTGGAAGGCACCTCCAGCGATCATGGAGTCCAAAGCCCCTGCCAAGACCCAGCCAGGAAATCTGTGAGCTGGACTTCTTTCTGTCCAAGAAAGCAGCTGAGAAAGTCAACTCTTAAGCAGCTATAAAATACATGAAGTTTGCAAATTTATTTACTGCCTTCATCTTTGACAGTGTGGACTCAATTGATTGCTGTGTTGGTATCCATGGATAAGATAAGAGTATTGTTCTGTCTTTGGCTTCATATTTGCCCAATGGCTGTACACAATAAAAACCATCAAAATCAGAAAAAATCTTAGCAAAGACCAAGCAGTCTGAGGTAGTCACTGTCATTTTCCCCAATTCAAGAGAGACAGGGATCTGCTAGAGAGAGCATGACAGAGAGTCACAAGGATGATTAGGGATTAGGGGATTTCCCCCATGAAGAGAGACTGAGAGGCCTGGGGCTATCTAGTCTTGAGAGGAGAAGACTGAGAGGAGATCTCATCAATGTCTATAAATATCTTAGGGGTGGGTGTCAAGTGGAGGGGACCAAGCTCTTTTCTGTGGTGCACAGTAATAAAACAAGGACCGATGAATACAAACTTGAACATAGTAAATTTCATCTCAACATGAGGAGAAACTTCTTTACAGTGAGGGTGACAGAGCATCGGAACAGGCTGCCCAGGGGGCTGTGGAGTCTCCTTCTCTGGAGGCTTTCAAAACCCACCTGGATGCATTCCTGTGTGGACTACCCTAGGTGATCCTGCTTTGGCAGGGGGGTTGTATTCTGTGATCTCTGGAGGCTCCCTTCCAAACTCTGTCATTCTGTGATTCTGTGTGATTTAATACAATACAATAATAATACAATACAATACAATACAATACAATACAATACAATACACCAGGTTGGAAGAGACCTTCAAGATCATTGCGTCCGACCCATCAAGCAGTCCAACCCACCAACAACTAAACCATGCAGCCAAGCAAGTCAGCACTGAATTTAGTGCAGGGTAGACATTAAGATTAGAAGGAATCTCAGGTGACAAGTCCCCCCCTCTCCAAATTTCCAAGACATTTCTACTTTATAGTTCCCAGTATAGTTGCATACATTCAGGTTGGTTCATGCCTTACTGTATTACACAGTTCCACTACTGACAGTTTCCCAGTCTGAGGTATGTGCTTTTTGAGGAGCAGCTGAGGGAGATGGATTTACTTAGCCTGGAGAAGAGGCAGCTCAGGGGAGACCTTATTGCTGCCTGCAGCTACCTGAAGGGAGGTTGTAGCCCAGTGGGGGTTGGTCTCTTCTCCCAGGCAACCAGGGACAGAAGAAGAGGACACAGTCTCAAGCTGCACCAGGGGAAGTTTAGGCTGGATATTAGGAAGAAATTCTTCACAGAAAGAGTGATTGGCCATTGGAATGTGCTGCCCAGGGAGGTATTGGAGCCACCATCCATGGAATTGTTTAAAACAAGACTGGTTGAGGCATTTGGTGCCATGGTTTAGTTGATTAGATGGTGTTGGGTGATAGGTTGGACTTGATGATCTCAAAGTCTTTTCCAACCTGGTTAATTCTGTATTCTGTGATATAATTAATATTGATTGCATTCATTCCAAATGTGTATTAAAGTCTAAATAAACTTAGGTGTCTTAGTAATTTCATTATCTGTGTTAAATAATTTTACACTATGTTACATTACAATATTTGTGGCTACCTTAGTCATGGGAAACTTGTAACCGGTTGCACAGTATGGTCTCCTAAGTGTTTTGAAGTGATCCAAGACATTGCTCTGCTAAAAGGGTTGCCTCACTGCTTTCTTGTAGTCATGCATGATAATGCTGGTACAGAAAGAGAGATAAGAAACAGAAATGTGCAGCCAAGGCAGGGGAAGGCAGTCCCTTTGAGGCAGCAAAGGAATTACATCTGCTTAAACAGACTGTAGAACATCCTTAGGCTCTGTCTCTCCTCTGTAGGGTGTGTGCAGTGTGACTTTCAGACAGTCAGAACACTCCTAGTCCATGGAAAGACACAACTCTGGCAAAATACTGTCTGGAGAAATGCTGAGTGTGGTGTTTTGCACACTTAGAAGCTGCATGGGCAACTCCAGAGGCTAAACAGAGCTTGCATTGCATGTGCGAGTACAATTCTGTTCCTGAAAATACAAATTTACTCCTACTGCACCTTGGAAGGAGAGCTGAAGGTTATGTTGGGTACCTTCTACGAACTGAGTACAGGTGGCAAGCTGTTACAATTTCAGGCAAAGCCAATGTTACCTAGGTTTTGGTCTTCCAATAAACTGACCCCATAGCTAGCTGCCAGTTGCCCTTTTCAAGCCATTTTTGATCTGCTTTTTGTGGACGCGTTCTTGTCAAGCTGGGCTGTTGTATTGGATCGATTAACTCATCAAACTTTTAAATGGGTCAAGGTTTGGGACAGGACCTCTTCTATCTATGGCAGCAGGATGCATTCAGTAGGAATCATAGAATCATAGAATCAGTCAGGGTTGGAAGGGACCACAAGGATCAGCTAGTTCCAACACCCCTGCCATGGCCAGGGACACCCCACACTAGATCAGGCTGACCAGAGCCTCGTCCAGCCTGGGCTTAAACACCTCCAGGGATGGGGCCTCAACTACCTCCCTGGATAACCCATTCCAGGGCTTCACCACTCTCATGGGGAAGAACCTCTTCCTCACATCTAGCCTGAATCTCCCCACCTCCAGCTTCATTCCCTTCCCCCTAGTCCTATCACTACCTGAGATCCTGAGAAGTCCCTCCCCAGCCTTCCTGTAGGCCCCCTTCAGATACTGGAAGGCCACAATGAGGTCACCTCGGAGCCTTCTCTTCTCCAGACTGAACAGCCCCAACTCCTTCAGTCTGTCCTCATAGGAGAGGTGCTCCAGCCCTCTGCTCATCCTCGTGGCCCTTCTCTGGACACCTTCCAGCACGTCCACATCCCTCCTGTAATAGGGGCTCCAGAACTGGACGCAGTACTCCAGGTGGGGTCTCACCAGAGCTGAGTAGAGGGGGAGAAGCACCTCCCTTGACCTGCTGGTCACACTTCTCCTGATGCAGCCCAGGATCTGATTGGCTTTCCGGGCTGCAAGTGCACATTGAGAGCTCCTGTTGAGCTTCTCGTCCACCAGCACCCCCAAGTCTCTCTCCTCAGGGCTGCTCTCCAGCCAGTCACTGCCCAGCCTGGATTTGTGCCTGGGATTGCCTCGACCCAGATGCAGGACCCTGCACTTGGTCTTGTTGAAGCTCATGAGGTTGGCTTGTGCCCACCTCTCCAGCCTGTCAAGGTCCCTCTGGATGGCATCCCTTCCCTCCAGCGTGTCCACTGCACCACCCAGCTTGGTGTCATCAGCAAACTTGCTGAGGGTGCACTCGATGCCACTGTCCATGGCACCCACTAAGATGTTGAACAACAATATGTAGTAAGTAAGGAGTGACAAAGTGTTTGGGATCGGTACTCAAGTATGACAACACCCTTGAGACATTTTTGCCCCAGCTTTGTGCTTGCCAAGCATTTCACAACTTGTTTTCTTTTCCTTTGAATGTTTCATTTTGAAGAGTTGAGACCACAAAGGAAGCAAAAGCAAAAAGATTTAATGGTCATGGGTTTACAAATACTGATCTCTGCATTTTAATTCTAAATAGCCTGTAATTTCAAAAAGCCACTGTACTAAACCTCTTTTAATTCTCAGTTGAAATGAAAGTCTTGACGGGAAGAGCTTGTCTCAGACTGGAGGAGGAGACAGACTTGATCTTTTTTATATCATCCCCCTGTGTGAAATTAAGGCACAAACAAGGCCAAATGTCAGGAACAAAGGTATTTATTAATGGGTAAAGTGAACAGAACAGAGAAAGAGAGAAAAGGGAGAGAGAAGGAGATGGAAAATGGAGAAACAGAGGGAAAGAGCAGGAAAGGAATTATTTTATCATCCCTGCAGATGCTTTTCTGTCTTCAGCTGGAGGAGGGGAAGTAAAGAGAAATGTCCCAGGGTTTGTATTTTGGCTTGTGCTGTCCTCAGCTAGAGAAGGAGTGATGGAAAGAGGTCTGTAATGGTTTTCCCTCCTTCTGTGCAGCCTCCAGAGTGTAGTGTCTTCAGTGGCATTCTTTTCTCTTACAGAGGGCACGGCATGGTCCTTTGGTGGTGGTGGTGGTGGTGGGACTTCCTGGACTGCTGCTTCCAGGCTGTGCCATGGTGTTGTTCCGCCCCATAAGCTGGCATAGCTCAGGGCTTTTATTCAAGTCCTTTTCACCTCAGTTCCCCCTGGCTCCTCACCCTAATCCCATTGTCTCCAGGTAGTTCTGTGTGCTTGCAGGGGTCCGCACTGGGGCAGCCCTCCACCTCCTCTTTGCTTTCTACCTGTCCACACCCCAGTACACATCCCTGTGCTTATCAGGCCAGGAGGTGATGTGTTACATACATAGTCTTTTCACCATGCCCTCCTTCCAGGGTAGCTGTGGTCTTGATGGGTAGAGATGATCTTATCTTTGTTGCATTCCAAGGATCTCCCAGCACACCCCTCCCCAGGCAGCTACTGTCTGGTGAGCAAAGGTGGTTTTATCTTTGTTGATTTACATGTACAGGAGGGGACTCTCTCAGAGCTTAAATAAGCTGTTTTGTATATCTCATGACTGATACATTTTACTTGGTTTGACTCTTTAGAGGAGAAGGTTAGAAACAAAAGAAAAACAAAACCCTCAGATATTTGCACAGCTTTACTGAAAATCAAACAGCAACAAGACCAAAAAAAAGTTCTATTAGTCCACAGTGGTACTGCCACATTAGCTGGCCAGCCTTGCCTCTGTTGTTGGGAAAAAGGTACTTTCTAAATTTAAAAAAAAAAAAAAAAAAAAAAATGCCTGAAAGACTACAGAAGTTTTTCTAACCACAAAAGGTTTTCTAACCCCATCCCCTTGTTTTAAGGTAGAGTTAGAATTTTGTGTCATTCTTTATAAACACTTCCCCAAACCTCCTTAAAGCTTCTTGTGATGGTGACTCACAGCCTCCTTTTTCCTTGTTAACCTGAAACAGGCACGACAACCCCATGCAGTGCTACAGGCTGGGGATAGAGTGGCTGGAGAAAGGCTTGGCAGAAAGGGACCTGGGGGTACTGGTTGATAGTAGGCTGAATATGAGCCAGCAGTGTGCCCAGGTGGCCAAGAAGGCCAATGGCATCCTGCCCTGTATCAGGAACAGTGTGGCCAGCAGGAGCAGGGAAGTCATTGTGCCCCTGTACTCAGCACTGGTTAGGCCACACCTTGAGTCCTGTGTCCAGTTCTGGGCCCCTCAGTTTAGGAAAGATGTTGACTTGCTGGAAGGTGTCCAGAGATGGGGTTTGGAGGGTTTGGAGCACAGCCCTATGAGGAGAGGCTGAGGGAGCTGGGCTTGCTTAGCCTGGAGAAGAGGAGGCTCAGGGGAGACCTTCTTGCTGTCTACAACTCCCTGAAAGGAGATTGTAACCGGGTAGGGGTTGGTCTCTTCTCCCAGGCAACCAGCACCAGAACAAGAGGACACAGTCTCAAGCTGCACCAGGGGAGATTTAGGCTGGATGTTAGGAAGAAGTTCTTCACAGAAAGAGTTATTGGCCATTGGAATGGGCTGCCTAGGGAGGTGGTGGAGTCACCATCACTGGAGGTGTTTAAGAGGAGACCGGATGGGGTGCTTGGTGCCATGGTTTAATTGATTAGCTGGTGTTGGTGATAGGTTGGAGGTTTTTCCCAACCTGGTTAAATCTGTGATTCTACTCTATTCTATTCAGAGAAAGTTCCTTCAAGTTTTGGGCTGATTTTTTTTTTCCCCTGCAATGCAAGCCCATTAATTCTTCTCCTATCCATTGCAGGCAACGTGAACAACCTGTTCTCTCCGCTTCTTGATGATAGGCTTCTAAAAACCGTTACTATGCCTACCTTCGATTTTCACCAATTTGGCCTGATCAGGTCCAGCTCCCTCAATCTTTCTTCGCAGGTCATGTTTTCTAGAGCTCTGATCTCCCTTTTCTCTCAGGGTTTTTTTCAGACAGTTCATTTCTCTCTTTGAAATCTGATGCCCCATGATGGATACAGTATTCCATCTAGAGCTTGCTGTTGCCAAGCGGAGTTGAAGGATTGCTTCCTCTGCTTTGCCGGCTGCTCTCCCATGCATGTCACAGAACGGCAGTTGCCTTTTTTCACAGTAGCACAAATTGTGACTCTCTCTCAGCTTGTGATCTGCTGCATCTCCCAGACTGTCAGTTGGTGTTCCCTCTCCTGAGTGCAGCCCCTTCTGCTTCTCTGTACAGCATTTCAAACCTCTTTTCTGAGCAATTCTCCAGTTTATGAAAATTATTTGAAGTCCTGGCAATGCTTTCCTGTTGCACATTTGTGAGCTTGGTTAATGTGGTTTCTGTGCTATTGTCTGAGTTCTTAATAAACACTGCATTTTGTAAGGGACCACCAGTTAGCAGATCTTTTTTTGTTGTTGTTTAAAGGCTCATTAATAACTGCTCTGGTTATGGTCATTGGAACAGTTTTCCCTTTATAATACTTTGATCTAAACCTTGTTTCCTGAATTTGCTTGAGAAATTATTCTATGAAATAGTGTCCAAATATCTTGCTGAAATCCAAATAAATGACAACCAGTTGTTTTCCACTGTTACGGATTCTTTCACCCTCCTTACAAGCAAAGTAGAGTGACCTGTGAGTTGCTCTTGAAAAATTCACATTGGCTATTACTCATCTGCTTATCTTCCCATGTTTTAAAATTTTTCACCCTTTTTTTTTCAGTGTGTTGGATTTTAGCTCACTCTCTGTAATAAAAGACATGCATGTACTAGCTGGCTGACATACCATCTTTGAGAACTTCTCAGTGACAATGAGTAATAATTCTGAGGTCACTTCCAGCTCTGGAGCCCTCAACACAGGAAGGATGTGGACCTGCTGGAGCAGGTCCAGAGGAGGCCCAGGAAAATGATCAAGGGGCTGGGACACACCTCTGCTACAAGGACAGGCTGAGGGAGCTGGGGTTGTTCAGCCTGGAGAAGGGAAGGCTCCAGGGACACCTAATAGCAGCCTTCCAGTACCCGAAGGGGGCCTACAAGTAGGCTGCTGGGGAGGGACTGTTCACAAAGGCCTGCAGCGTTGGGATGAGGGGCAATGGTTTGAAATGAGAGAAGAGCAGCTTTAGATTGGAACTAGTTCTTGACAATAAGGGTGATGAGGCACTGAAACGGGTTGAGGGCCCTTCCCTGGAGATGTTCAAGGTGAGGCATGTCATGGCTCTGAACAACCTGATGTGGATAATATCCCTGCTTACTGCATGGGGGTTGGACTAGTTGAAGGTCCCTTCCAACCCAAACCATTCTATGATTCTACAATTTAGTAATGTGAATTCCCATCCAGAAGTCCTGACTGAAGCATGTTACTCACACCAGAAGCCACTCCTCAATTATTTAGGTAAATCTCCTGGAGACAGGGGTGAGGAGGGGATAATATACATGGAAAAGGAAATGAGAACATTATCTCCACTTTACTGTGTAATACTCATTTAAGAGTGGCTGGAGCTTTCTGAATAATGAATGCATCCCAGTATTTCATGTCAGTGCAAAATGCTGTGTGAAGAGCAGTTACTGTAAATGAGAACTGAGAAACAGCTATTGGATAAATCATTAAAAACCCTAAGAAAGTAACTAATTTCAAAAACAAAGTCTGGATTTCGGTTTTGTAGGGTGACTTTCAATTAGGCAAATAAATATTTCATTTTAAAGTTGTCTTCAAAAAGTGGCTAGAATAACTGTGATACCTTCTCTCTCTCCCTCTCTTTAATGTCTTGCAGCTTTCAGACAGCTGTATAATGGATTACTATGAAAAATACAAGCACAGAATGGTCGAGCTCGAAGCCTTTAATATGGTAAAACTTCTTAAGGTTAATACTATTGCCTTGTATGTAGGTGCTGGTCTAGAACAAAGCCCTGTTAAGTTTTTACATGGAGGTGGACTGTCTTACTCCATGGTATGCAATCTCCAAAACAAAGCAGCTCCCCCTTCCCAAGCTTTGGAGCATATCCTATTCCAAAACTATATTAGGTGTCAGTAAAATAATAAAGTGAACACATGGAAGATTCTTTTTCAAGAGGGACTGTTATGCTGGAAAATGAAATATCAGTCTCCTTTTAAACCTAGACTGGTCTCCATGCAGTTATTTCATAAAAATTCTTTTTCATTGAAATTCATTATTTCCCTTTTTAAAATTGCTCTGCTTCCCATAGTGTCATTTTCTTGTTGGACAATGCCTTGAAACCAACTAAATAACATAATTTCCTCTCTTTATGGCATTCCATGGTTGTTTTTTTTTTTTTAATCTCAAAGATAATCTGTTTTGAAGATGTCCATCCCAGAGGGAAAAAAATCCCAAACCAAGACACTGGATGTTGCTACTGTGTCCAGTTCTGAGCTCCTCAGTTTAGGAAAGATGTTGAGTTGCTGGAATGTGTCCAGAGAAGGGCAACAAAGCTGGGGAGGGGTTTGGAGCACAGCCCTATGAGGAGAGGCTGAGGGAGCTGGGCTTGCTTAGCCTGGAGAAGAGGAGGCTCAGGGGAGACCTTATTGCCCTGAGGTAGGTTGTAGCCAGGTGGGGGTTGGTTTCTTCTCCCAGGCAACCAGCACCAGAACAAGAGGACACAGTCTCAAGCTGCACCAAGGGAGGTTTAGGCAGGATGTTAGGAAGAAGCTCTTCTTAGAAAGAATGATTTGCCATTGGAATGGGCTGCCCAGGGAGTTGGTAGAGTCACCATCACTGGAGGTGTTTAGGAAGAGACTGGATGGGGTGCTTGGTGCCATGGTTTAGTTGATTAGATGGTGTTGGATGATGGGTTGGACTCGATGATCTCAAAAGTCTGGTCTATTCCTATTCCTAAAATGGGCAAGGTAACATTTGTACAACAGGACCACTGGAAAATGATTGACCTTCCTGGGGTTTTCAGTGGAAGTGTAACCATTTGGAAGTGTGTTGTCTGTCTTTCCCAAATTTGTGGTAGCATCTGCTCTTCCTTTCAGCTGAAGGTTGTTCTGGCTCCCTGCATAGAAGTTTTGATACTTCTGGATCGTCTTTGCTACCTCAAGGAGCAGGTAATTTTTTGCCTTGTATTTTTATGATACCTAAAGGCTGCAGCAGTGAAATGAGACTATTTCAGACCATTTATTACTGTGCAGACCAGAAGTCTCTGCTGCAGAGTTATTATTCTCATCATATTTGCAGAAGTGTAAACATTCATTCCATTTAGCATAAACATATGCCAGGCAGATGTTCTGATTTCCAGCAAAGCAGCAACAGTAAAGTTTATGTCCTTTTAATTGTATGGTAATTGCCAGTCAATAGGCAGTAAAAAATAATTAAATATGCAACAGCTCTCATTTTATCCAACAGATTGTTATATTTAACCATTAAAAACAGTATTATACATGCTGAACAAACATTGTGCTCTACAAGTTAGATGCTTCCAAACAATAGGTGTTGGAACATGTAATCCAAGGAGTTTTTGAATTAGGTCCAAAATGTTTATGGTTTCCTTTTACTGTTTCTTAATTAAGATCAATGATGAGAGAGGGTGCACTTTTTTCCAACTGCATGGGTCAGCTGGGGTGTATTTGACTAGCATGCAGTATGGATGTGTTTCACAAGTGCAGACCTGGGATGTAATAAGCAACTGCTTCCACATTTACTCCGTAATGATTTATGGTGCAGCATTTCTTCTCACACTCATTTTCAGCTTGGCCTGTTTAACTCGGAAGCAGCAGTCACACTTTCTAAGCACCCTTAAACATTTTTCTGGATAAGCAAACATTTGCCAGGAGGCAGTGGCAGCATCTTCCTGGTTCTGCTCTGGGCCAAAGTCAAAGCAAAAATTTTGAAGTAAAGATTAAACCCATTTGTGTGAATAACTCTGGAGTTTCCACATAAACCTTCCCTTTTAGCAGCTTCGTTTTACCACAGGTAAAACTTCACTTTGTTCTTGGAACAACTGAGCTGTAGTGCCTGTATGCTTTTGTTCTCACTGGTGTTGTTACAGAAGGGCAATTTGAAATGGTTAAATAATGGTGTATTTAATAATATTTAAATAAGGCTGTATTTTCCCAAATGCCAACAAGTTATAAATCACTTAGAGATCTGCAGGGTTTCTAACCCAGGAGATCAGACTTGCTGCATTTAGCACTAATTTACCTTCCCTAAATGTAATATGTGCATTGATTTAATCTTGTGCTGGTTCATTCAACAAAATGGATTTAAGGAAGGGGGGAAAAAAAAAACCTAGAAATTATAAAAGCCATATGCAACATGAAGACCAGATCCAGCTGGCCTGATTCGTTTGAAGTCAGTTGATTAGCTTCAGTAGTAGAATGTGCTGCATAAAATGAGTGGGACCTCATCCTAAATTTCTTTGCTCTGGTTCAACCAAAAGCAAAAAGCTGTATTGATGAAGGGGTGGTAATCATTTAAACAGTGCCAGAAATAATGTAATGAGTTTAAAATACATCCTGGTTTGGGTGTCCTTTCTTCCACAACAAACTTCCTGTGATTTTCTTCTTAGGTAAATGTGTTTCCCTGCTTTGCATTAAGGATTTGTTGTTGTTGTTGTTGTTGGGGTTTGGTTTTGTTCAGTTTTGTGTTTGAAAACGTGGGCCAATTACCATATCTTAGCTTTTAAGTCAAATGAATTTTTATGTACTTCAACCCTACATCATTTTACAGGACAGCATTGCCTGGTCTGGACTTGTGAAGTTATTTGATCCGGTGAAGTCCCCCAGATGCTACGCAGTTATTGCTCTGAAGGAACGCTCATGTTTTTAAGGAGAAGCAAGCTGCAGAGAGGCTGAAAACCCTGAGCTGATACTGCTGTTTCCTCACTTGTATCCTGTGATTTTTTTTCATTGATCCTTTCAAGGACACTGCTTGTCAGCTGCAAAAGTGAAAAGTGCAGTGCCCCTTTGACTCATGAGAAATAAATATCTCCTTCCTAAATACTTCCTTATGTCAGTTATTAAACCATGGTGAACATCTGGAGTCATTACAAGAGTTACAACCTGCATTATGTGATTATTATTTTGAATTCATTTTTAATGTTTCTTCTTTTTAAGGCATTGTATCAATACCCCTTCTCTCAGTATTTCTCATTCACAAGATAGTACCTTCTCAATTTTTGCCAGTGGCTGGCACCAGCGGTCTCAGCTTTTTCTTTTTGCACTCAGATGGTGCTGGTTTAAACAGAAAAATAACCTGCACTGTAAACAGGAGGTTCACACACTAAATAGGATCTTTGTACTTCCCTATTCTCCAGGTCATTAGGACCAGCTTATTTATCATAGTATCAGTCAGGGTTGGAAGGGACCACAAGGATCATCTAGTTCCAACCCCACTGCCATGGGCAGGGACACCCCACACTAGATCAGGCTGGCCAGAGCCTCATCCAGCCTGGTCTTAAACACCTCCAGGGATGGGGCCTCAACCACCTCCCTGGATAACCCACTCCAGGGCTTCGCCACTCTCATGGTGAAGAACTACCTCCTCACATCCAGCCTGAATCTCCCCACCTCCAGCTTCATTCCATTCTGCCTAGTCCTATCACTACCTGGTAGCCTGAGAAGTCCCTCCCCAGCCTTCCTGTAGGCCCCCTTCAGATACTGGAAGGCCACAATGAGGTCACCTCGGAGCCTTCTCTTCTCCAGACTGAACAGCCCCAACTCTTTCAGTCTGTCCTCAGAGGAGAGGTGCTCCAGCCCTCTGATCATCCTTGTGGCCCTTCTCTGGAAGGGAGAGCAACCTGGAAGAGCTTAGGTAGTAATTACCTTCAAAAAGCAGTTTTGTATTAACCTCTTCTTCCTTCAGGTATCTTCCTGGTTGACAGTTGCTCTGAAAGAAAAAAAATTCAACTGTTCAGTCCAGTGAGAGATTTCCCAGTGCTGAAGAATCAGCTGCCCAGCTAGGGTTCACTCTGGATTGTAATCAGAAAGCTGTTGTCTGGCCCAAGTGTGTAGGGCATAAATAATTTGATACCCAAGTGAATGGGAACTCGCCAGGCAGGTTCTCCTTGGCTGTACTGCACTCCTGAATGGGACATTTATTTGTTGCTGCCTTTATCTCAGTGGGTTGCCTAATTAAACTTGCAGATTTTCCATCCAATAAAAAGGATGAAGGTTTCTTTTCCAAGTTCCTGTTGGGAATGAATGGATACAAGCTCTTTAGGAGAGACAGGCAGGAGAGAAGAGGAGGGAGTGTTGCCCTCTGTATCAATGACCAGATTGAGTCCATGGAAGTCCATCTGGGGAAGGATGAAAAACTGTCTGAGAGCTTATGGGTCAGGATTAAAGGGAAAACAGAGGCAGGTGATGTCATAGTGGGGGGTCTGTTACAGACCACCTGATCAGGAAGACAAGTGGATGAGGCCCTCTGTAGAAAGATAGGAACAGCTTCACAAGCCCTGATCCTCATGGGGGACTTCAACCACCCAGATATCTGTTGGAAGAACAACACAGCAAGGCATCAGAGGTCCAGAAGATTCCTGGAATACATTGATAATAATTCCCTCCTCCAACTGTCAGAGGAGCCAACAAGCTGTGCTGGACCTTGTTCTCACCAATGAGGAGGAGCTGACTTCATGGGTAATCTTGACTGCAAAGACCATGAAATGGTTTAATTGATGATCCTTAGGACAACAAGGGGGTGCATAGCAAGTCTGGACTTCAGGAGAGCAGACTTTAAACTCCTCAAGGACCTGCTTAATAGGTTACCAAGGGGTAAAGCCCTGGAGACAAGAGGGACCCAAGAAAGCTGGATAATACTGAAGGATGACCTCCTCCAAGCCCAGAAGCAATGCATCCCAAAACATGAGGAAGGTTGGCAAGAATGCCAGGCGGCCTGCATGGATGAATGGGAAGCTCCTGGGCACTATTAGCTGCCAAAAGCAAGTCTTTGGAGGGTGGAAACAGCCTCCAGAGAAGGAGACTCCACAACCTCTCTGGGGAGCCATGAAACCTCTCGGGGGAAGGGACCTTAAAGATCATCTAGTCCCAACCCTCCTGCCATGGCCAAGGACACCTTCCAGGAGCCCAGGTTACTCAAGGCCTCATCCAACCTGGCCTTGAACACCTCCAGGAAAGAGGCATCCATGACCTCCCTGGGCAACCTGTTCCAGTGTCTCACCACCCTTACCTTAAAGAATTTCTTTCAAATATCTAATCTAAATCTACCCTCCTCAAACTCCAGTCCATTCCCTCTTGTCCTACCACAATGTAATGCTGTCTAAATTCAAAGTTGTTATCACTGTCTTAAGAAGACATTTGCAACAGTTTAGAGTAATAAGCGCATCTCCAGGATTAGCCCAAGTTCTTTTCCACCGGTTCCAAAAGGTCTGGATAAATTTGCATGCCCCCCAGCAACTTTTCAGACTCTTTCAGTATTTTTCATGCACTTTGTAGTCTCTGCAGGCAAAGACAGAGCCAATGTGCTTCTTAGAATAATAACTGTCAAGAGGTTTCTGTGACAAGTTTTCATTCAGCAAAGTCAGTTCCTGTCTGCTCTCAAAGCTGTTTTGAAGGTGTGGATGCCTGGATACCTATGAGTTGTTGTTTATGTAATGGAAAAATCCCTGACAGTAATTAGGATGAGTAAAATGATTTTTCTTCGTGGTTATTGCCAGAAGTTCTTCCATGATGTAAACCATATCCTAAAAAATGATGAAGCCTTTTTGATATCAGATAATCTCCATTTTCTTTCAGTGTGACAGAGAGCTATCTGTCTTGATATGCTCCCTAAGGAACAGTGAATATACCTGCTTGTCCTTAGGTCTTTGCCTGATTCTGTAGGTGGCACAGCTATGCATTGTGTAGCAGATTTGGAATGGCTTATTTCCCTTAGGGCTGGAACCTGTTCTTGGGTGGAGGAACAAAAGTAGGAGTAGGGAAGTGATTGTCCCCTTGTACTCGGCTCTGTGGAGGCCGCACCTTGAGTATTGTGTCCAGTTTGAGCACAATACAAGAGAGGCGTAGTGGTGCTGGAACCAGTGCAGAGAAGGGCAACAAAGCTGGGGAAGGGCCTGGAGAATAAATCTGATGAAGAGCAACTGAAGGACCTGGGGCTGTTTAGTTTGGAAAAGAGGAGTCTGAGGGGAGACATCATCTCTACAACTAACTGAAAGGACATTGTGGAGAGGCTGGTGCTGGTCTCTTCTTACAGGTAATTAGTGATAGAAAAAGAGGGAATGGCCTCAAGCTGCCACTGGGCAGGCTTAGACTAGGCATTAGGAAAACAATTTTCACAGAAAACATGGACAGGCATTGGAATGTGCTGCCCAGGAAGGTGGTTGAGTCCCCAAGCCTGGATGTGTTCAGAGGTGGTTTTGATGTGGTGCTTGGGGTTATGGTTTAGGGGTGAACCTGGTAGAGTAGGGTTCTGGGTTGGACTTGGTGATCCTGACGGTCTTTTCTAACCTGCATGTTTCTGTGACTCTGTGATATACAGGATTTGTGTGCAACCTTCGTATCCAAGAGTATGTTGTAGTCCTATGATCTTCAAGCCTACTTCTGTGACAATAATTCTGAAGTTCCGATGCATTCAATACAATACAATACAATACAATACAATACAATACAATACAATACAATACAATACAATAAACCAGGTTGGAAGAGACCTTCAAGATCATCGCATCCAATCTATCAGCCAATCCAACCCACCTAAACAACTAGATCATGGCACCAAGCACCCCATCA
>CM066567.1:48925195-48967695 GCA_033816785.1 Picus viridis | reverse complement strand
CTGCTCCTGCTGGCTACACCATGCCTGATACAGGCCAGGATGCCATTTGCCTTCTTGGCCATCTTTTGATACTCTTGAGGCATGAGTATCAATTCAAAGAACATAACTCACAAAATACTCAATGGACAACATATAAACCAAGTTTTATCAGTTCTAAGTTCTTTAGTTGTTCACTTTTTGGCAGATAGTTATTAGCCAGCAATGGTTATAAGGGTAACTTCAGCAAAATTATTTACTTTTAAAAGTTTTCAATAAAAGCAAATAATAATAATAAAAAAATTTAAACTTTACTTTCCTGGACATTTTAGTTTTAATTTGAGCATATGAATGATGATACAGAGTCACAGAAGCACAGAATGTAAGAGGTTGGAAGGGACCTCCAGAGATCATAGAATCATAGAATCAACAAGGTTGGAAAAGACCTCAAAGAACATCAAGTACAACCTGTCACCCAACACCTCATGACTACTAAACCATGGCCCCAAGTGCCACATCCAATCCCCTCTTGAACACCTCCAGGGATGGTGACTCCACCACCTCCCTGGGCAGCACATTCCAATGGCTAACAACTCTGGGAAGAACTTTCTCCTCACCTTGAGCCTAAACTTCCCCTGGCGCAGCTTGAGACTGTGTCCTCTTTTTCTGGTGCTGGTTGCCTGGGAGAAGAGACCAATCCCCTCCTGGTTACAGCCACCCTTCAGGTAGTTGTAGAGAGCAATAAGGTCATCGAGTCCAACCCCCCTGCCAAAAGCAGGATCACCTAGGTCAGTCTGCACAGGAATGCATCCAGATGAATCAAGTTTAATGTCATCTATCTAGACACCAGTTACTGAAATCATGAGTTATGGAGAAAAGGTAACTTCCTAAATCAGACATTTAAATAGCATTGAAATTGAAATCCCTTTTCTGAGGACACCCATGTCCTTTGAATAAGTGTAATTTGCCTTTAAAGAAAAGAAGGACAATTTCAAGCATTCAACATCACACTCAACGTCCATAGATCAAACATGAGCAGATACTAATACAAACCAATCCATTACATAGAGTGACATGGTGAAGCCCTGGGTCATCTTCGTTTGAGTCACTGGCAGATTCCTGTGGGAGCAGGCTTGGATACAAAAGCATCTGCTGAAGACAAAAAGTGTGGATGATCAAATATCTTTAGTACAAAGACAGATCCAAATTTACATTTGAGAAGGCAAAGAGCTTGTGTACATTTGTTTCATCTGTATGCATTCAAGTTGAGCTGTATAGAAACTGTCGTGATTAAAATCTTGCTAACTTATAGTAAGAGAAGGTTCAAATGACTTTTTGTGCCTTTTTGCACTTCAGATACTATGTTTTTAACACATTTGGACTCCCGGGATTTGCTTTTCTCCACTCACTTGTCCCTTAACAATGAGAGGACTGATTGCAGTGATACAGAGTTAAATGGCACTTATTATTCCCAAGAATAACTCAAGTGTCAGGGCCTGTACTTTCACTAAAGCTAGCAGTATAATTGCCATGAACTCCATTCAAACTTTTTTTTTTATGAATAAGGAATGTAAGATTTAGCCCTAATTCTTTAAAAAGCAATATTTGATACTGTACTTGAACAGAGTATCTTCGTAGCAAGATTTCATTGCCAGCCTGTTTGCCTTCCTTCACAGGAAAGGACCTCTGGAGATCAAGTCCAACCCCTCTGCCAGAGCAGGATCTCATAACTATAGAATCTAGTGCAGGTCACACAGGAACACATCCAGACAGGTCTTGAAAGTCTCCAGAGAAGGAGACTCCACAGCTTCTCTGGGGAGCCTGTTCCAGTGCTCTGTGACCCTCATAGTGAAGAAGTTCTGCCTCATGTTGAGGTGGAACCTCCTGTGCTGTAATTTATATCCATCATCCTTTGTCCTATCACAGGGCACAACTGAGTAGCTCCTCTCCCCTCCCTCCTGACACCATCCCTCATCTATTTATACACATTGATTAGATCCCCTCTCAGTCTTCTCTTCTCCACACTAAACAGCCTCAGGTCTCTCAGCCTCTCCTCATAAGGCAGTGTTCCAGTAGCTTCATCATCCTTGTAGCCCTCTGTTGGACTCTGTCAAGTAGATCCCCATCCCTCCTGAGCTGGGGAGTCCAGAACTGGATGCAATATTCCCGATGAGGTCCCACTTTGTGCAGAAGAACATTATTAAACATTATAAAACACAGAATTGAATGTATATAAATGGCCTGTTTCTCAATTAGCCAACACTATCAGCACTTTGCAGGAGCTGCATCCCTTATTCATGAGCTGTATAGTATAGAAAATAATGTTAATTAATGACTCTTTCTGTGCAGACCATGAATTCAACACAGAACCTATAAATGCAGACCATGAGACATAAACTTTGATTTGCTTTTAAATTTCCATTTAAGATGCTGTCATGGGGTGAGTTGAATCTGAATTTTCAGAACAGGTGACATTTTTTTTAAGTGGTTTTATGGCAAATAGTTTCCAACAGGACTTGGAAGTCAGATAACAGGAGATAGGAGCTCAGTGAAGAGTGAAAATAATATTTCAGCTAGTCAGTGGGAATAATTTGGTTTTTTAAAATGTCCCTGCTTAGAATAGAATAGAATAGAATAGAATAGAATAGAATAGAATAGAATAGAATAGAATAGAATAGAATTGAATTGAATTGAATTGAATTGAATTGAATTGAATTGAATTGAATTGAATTGAATTGAATTGAATTGAATTGAATTGAATTGAATTGACCAGGTTGGAAAAGACCTTTGAGATCATCAAGCCCAACCTATCATCCAACATCATCTAATCAACTAAACCATGGCAACAAGTGCTTCATCCAGTCTCTTCCTAAACACCTCCAGTGATGGTGACTCCACCACCTCCCTGGGCAGCCCATTCCAATGGCAAATCATTCTTTCTATGAAGAACTTCTTCCTAACATCCAGCCTAAATTTCTCCTGGTGCAGCTTGAGACTGTGTTCTCTTGTTCTGGTGCTGGTTGCCTAGGAGAATAAACCAATCTCCACCTGTCTACAACCTCCCTTCAGGTAGTTGTAGAGAGCAATAAGGTCTCCCCTGAGCCTCCTCCTCTCCAGGCTAAGCAAGCCCAGCTCCCTCAGCCTCTCCTCATAGGGCTTGTGCTCCAAACCCCTCCCCAGCTTTGTTGCCCTTCTCCAGACATGTTCCAGCAACTCAACATCTTTCCTAAACTGAGGGGTCCAGAACTGGACACAGTACTCAAGGTGTTGCCTAACCAGTGCTGAGTACAGGGGCTTGTTATGATTTAGCATTTAGCTTTAAGACAACATAAATTGTGTGTAAAATGTACCCCAATTATTCCTTCGTTTCAGGTTTGAGATCAAAGCATTGCAGTTTCATCTGTTGCTAATTTATTTTTCCTTTGGCAAACTGTCCCTAGGTTTCCAGGAGAACAAATCTAGGAACATTCCTGTTTTTTAAACACACTGCTGTTCTGCAGTTCCGCTGAATGAAACAGGAGTGGTGTGATGTGGTAAATAATGTTGTGTTTCTCCCTTAAAAACGGCTGCCAAAACAAATCTGAGCACATGCAAGAGAAGATTGCAAGCGCTTAGTTTCTTTACCAGCTTGTCCACAGAAGTTAATGTCAACCTAAATCACTGCTCGTTTTAGTCAGTTGAAAGTTTGAGCCCAGCTCTAAGTTCTGCTTCTCCAGCACAGGAGAGTGAAGATAGATCTGCTTTACATCATATAAAACTGCAATATTATTGCCTTGTGTCCCAGAGGCCACGTAAGCCCGTTAGTATGGTATTACCCCAAATTATTTCTGTGCTTTGCACCGACAGCTGACTCTGGTGGATTGCTGCCCTGATACAGCTGTACTCCCGCATGGTCCAGGGGAGGAGCAGACCTATTCTCTGAGCATCAAGGCTAAGTTTCTGAGACAGGATCATGGCCTAGAGGAATAAAGAATTCCTTCTGTTCTCCCACCCACTGCTTGTGTTACATCTTCAAGCGCTTTGTACTAAGTTTTTCTCTCTCTAAGGGTAGCAATGCACATGCTGGTATCATGCATGTGGTAGATGAGCAGGTCAAGCATGGCTCCTGTAGAGCTGTTTCACATGATTAGAATCTGAGAGAGACCGCCACCAAGTGCTGGGTAATTCCAGTGAGCAAGTCAGCCTGATGTGTACCTGTCATGTCCAGTCATTGCAGGGTGTAGCCTTATTATTGCAGAAGAATCATAGAATCATAGAATTGTTAGGGTTGGAAGGGACCCCAAGGATCATCTAATTTCAACCTCACACTAGATCAGGTTGCTCAGAGCCACATCCAGCCTGGCCTTCAAAACCTCCAGGGATGGGCTTCTACCACCTCCCTGGGCAACCTGTGCCAGTGTCTCACCACCCTCATGGGGAAGAACTTCTTCCTAACATCCAATCTGAATCTACCCGTTTCTAGTTTTGTTCCATTCCCCCTACTCCTATCACTACCTGACATCCTAAACAGTCCCTCCCCAGCTTTCTTGTAGCTCCCCTTCAGATACTGGAAGGTCAGAATAAGATCTTCTCAGAGCCTTCTCTTCTCCAGAATGAATAGCCCAAACTCCCTCAGTCAGTCCTCATAGCAGAGGAGCTCCAGCCCTCTGATCATCCTCGTGGCCCTTCTCTGGACACATTCCAGCACCTCCAGATCCTTCCTGTAACAGGGGCTCCAGAACTGGGTGCAGTATTCCAGGTGGGGTCTCACCAGAGTGGAGTAGAGGGGAAGAACCACCTCCCTTGACCTGCTGACTATGCTTTTCTTGATGCAGCCCAGTCATTTCGGGAGCTGTTCCCGTCTTCCACTGTGAACTTCTCCACCCTATGTCTGTTCCCAGCTCATGTTGATGATGGTTTGGGTTTTATGTATCTCAGCTCCAGGAAAGTTTTGGCATGCTGTTGCTAAGGTTTGGAAAGTTGAGCAGCTCTTATACTCACCTGCCAGTATTTTTCTTTTTCATTGTTTTTTATCCTCTCTCTATATACATGCAAGTGATTGGGTCCAGCTGGTGAGAGGATAGTCAAAGACTGTAGAGAGAAACACAAATACACCATAATAAAGATTCTGGTGATCTGAAGGCTCCTTGTCTTACTCAAATGCCTTCAATTAGAATGCTTTCCAGGTCTGAGTATCAGATCTCTTTTCCATCCCTAAAACTAAAACAAAGTCTTGTATCAGAAAAAATACTCTGTTCCTGGAACATATGGGTGGAATTCAGGCTGAATGAATACAGATTCTTGGTTGTATCCTTTGGAAAATAAGGGTTTAAGAACCCTTACTCCAGTTTTCATTTTGGAAATTGTTTCTCATTAATGCAACCAGCACCAGAACAAGAGGACACAGTCTCAAGCTGCACCAGGGGAGGTTCAGACTGGAGGCTAGGAAGAACTTCTACACAGAGAGAGTGATTGCCCATTGGAATGTGCTGCCTGGGGGGGTGGTGGAGTCACCATTATTGGAGGTGTTTAGGAGGAGACTTGATAGGGTGCTTGGTTACATGGTTTAGTTGATTAGATGGTGTTGGATGATGGGTTGGACACAATGATCTTGAAGGTCTCTTCCAACCTGGTCTATTCTATCCTATCCTACCCTATCCTATCCTATCCTATCCTATCCTATCCTATCCTATCCCTATCCTATCCTATCCTAGCTTCCTTCATATTTCTTGTGCTTACTCTCCTCATGTGGGGAAGAATATGAGCACTACTGTATATCATCAGTGACAGCTAGAGCTCAGTATGCAAAATACAAGGACTTTACTAGGAAAGTAAAGTCTATCATGTATTACCAAAACTAAAGTATGTGCATGGAGCTCTTCTAGGTGCTCAATTAAAAGACTGTCCAAAATCTGCTAAGTGTTCATTACAAAGAATGGATGATTTTTCTGTTATTCCTAATTGTTGGGTTTTTTTTCTTTCCCAAGAATATTGTTGCAGGACTTAATTTGTGTTCTAGAAGGAGTGATGCTGCACTTTGCAATATGGTGTGCTGTACTGTTTCTGGTTCTTCTGAGTGTCACGAGGTTTTTTGAACTGGAGTGATTCCCTTGAACAGCAAATCTACAGGCTTGCCTTTGAAAGTGGCTGACACACCTGAAGGTTGGGTTGTGCTGCCATTCAGTGAGACTGAGACAGGCTGGAGAGCTGGGCAGGGAGAAATTGAATGAAATTCAACAAGGGCAAGGGTAGAGTCTTGCACCTGAGAAAGAACAACCCCAGGGATCAGTATAGCTTGAGGACTGACCTGCTGGAGAGCAGTGAAGGGGAAAAGGACCTGGGGAGTCCTAGGGGATGGGAGGTTGCCCATGAGCCAGCAATGTGCTCTTGTGGCCAAGAGGGCCAGTGTCATTCTGGGGTGGATTAGAAGGGCTGTGCTTAGTAGGAGAGAGGTTCTCCTCCCTCTCTAGTCTGCCCTGGTGAGGCCACATCTGGAGTATTGTGCCCAGTTCTGGGCCCCTCAGTTCAAGAAGGACCTCAGGGAACTGCTTGAAAGAGTCCAGCACACAGCCACAAAGATGATGAAGGGAGTGGAACATCTTCCTTGTGAGGAGAGACTGAGTGAGCTGGGACTCTTTAGCCTGAAGAGGAGACTGAGGGGTGACCTCATTCATGTTTATAAATATGTGAAGGGTGAGTGCCAAGAGGATGGAGCCAGGCTCTGCTCAGTGATGCCCAGTAACAGGACAAGGGGCAAGGGGTGGAAGTTGAGGCATAGGAAGTTCCACAGAAACATGAGGAAAAAAATTTCCCTGTGAGGGTGACAGAACACTGGAACAGGCTGAATATCTCTGGAGATATTCAAAACCCACCTGGATGTGTTCCTGTGTGATCTGCTGTAGGTGATCCTCCTCTGGCAGGGGGTTGGACTGGATGATCTTTTGAGCTCTCTTCTAGCCCCTGGCATTTTGTGATTCCTCAGTTAATGTAGGGTGGTGACTCTAAGAGTTGATGCCTTAAAAGCTTGACACTCTGACATTCACAATTTGTTTAGTATGCTGAAAAATATATTGTGCAGTGTGATTATTTCCTTTTTATTTCCCTTCCCCTCCTTATTACTGCAATTAAAGGGACATTTATATATATGCAAAAATAATAATAATAAAAAGGTCCTTTATTTATCTTCCTGTGAAAAATGTATGAGAACTAGAATAGACTGTGGGTAATTGTTTGTAATAGAAAGTGTAATCTTGTCCTTGCTATGTGCCATATAAAAGGTAGCAAGATCAGGAAAACTTCTTATATTTTCCACTGAGCAAAGGAGGTTATAGGTCACAATGAGAAGAGCTATGTCCTCATCAATTCAACTTTTCCTTTTGAGCAGGCTGTACAGGAAATCCTGGACTGGTAGGAATATAGGTAGGAATGCTGATTACTTGGCTGGTGTTTGATTTTCATACTAGCAAAGGAGAATCTAAGAAAGAAAAAGGCTGAGGTACTCAACACAATCTTTGCCTCAGTCTTTAGTAGTAAGACCAGTTGTTCACTGGATACCCAGCCCTCTGAACTGGGAGATAGGCATGGGGAGCAGAAGGAAGCCCCCACAGTCCAAGAGGAGATGCTTAGTGACCTGCTGCACCACTTACATGTACATAAATCTATGGGAACTGATGGCATGCACCCAAGGGTACTGAGTGAGGTGGCAGAAGGTCTCACCAAGCCACTTTTCATCATTTATCAGCAGATCTGGCTAACTGGTGTTTGTCAAACACAATACCCATCCACACAGAAGCACAGAAGGAGCTACAGACCTGCCAGTCTGAACTCAGTGCTGGGGAAGTTCATCTTGACTGCCAATTATGCAGCATGTCCAGGGCAACCAGATGATCAGGCCCAGTCAGCACAAGTTCATGAAGGGCAGGTCTTGCTTAACGAACTTAATTTCCTTCTACAACAAGCTGACCCACTTAGTGGATGAGGGAAAGGCTGTCACTGTTGTTTCTGGGGACTTCAGTGAATCCTTTGACACCATTTCCCACAGCATCCTCCTGGAGAAACTTGCTGCAGATGGCTTGGATGGGTGGATGCTTTGCTAGGTTAAGAATTGGCTGCATGACCAGGCTTAAAGAGTGGTGGTGAAAGGAGTTAAATCCAGTTGGCAGCCAGTCACAAGTGGTCTTCCCCAAAGCTCAGTATTTGGGGCAGTTCTCTTTAATATCTTTATCAATGACCTGGACAAGGGAATTGGGTGCACCCTTAGTAAGTTAGCAGATGGCACTAAATTAGGTGGGAGTGTTGATCTGCTGGAGGGTAGAAAGGCTGTTCAGAGGGGCCTGGACAGGATGGATTGGTGGGTTGAGTCCAGTCCTGTGGGCTTCAACAAGGCCAAGTACTCAGTCCTGCACTTGGGCTGCAACAACCCCGTGCAATGCCACAGGCTTGGGGGAGAGTGTCTGGAAAGGTGCTTGGCAGAAAGGGACATAGGGGTCTTGATCAGTAGCTGGCTGAACATGAGCCAGAAGTGTGCTCGGTCAGCCAACAGCATCCTAGGCTGTATCAGGAATAGTCTGGGCAGCAGGACCAGGAAGAGATTGTGCCCCTCTACTCAGAGCTGGTGAGGCCACACCTTGAATACTGTGTTCAGTTTTGGGCCCCTCACTCCAAGAAGGACATTGAGATGCTGCAGCATGTCCAGGGAAGTCCAACAAAGCTGGTGAGAGGTCTAGAGAACAAGTCTTATGAGCACTGGCTGAGAGAACTGGAATTGTTCAGTCTGGAGAAAAGGAGGCTGAGGGGAAGACCTCATTGCTCTCTACAACTCCCTGAAAGGAGGTTGGAGCCAGGTCGGGGTGGGGGTCTCTTCTCTCTAGTATCTGGTGACAGGGCAAGAAGAAATGGCCTGAAATTCTGCCAGGGCAGGTTTAGATTGGACATTGGGAAAAATTTCTTTACAGAAAGAGTGGCTAGGCATTGGAATAGATTGTCCAGGGAGGTGGGGGGCATTGTCCCTGGAGGGGCTCAAGAAACATGTGGACATGACACTTCAGGATGTGGTTAAATTCGGTCAATGGTTGGACTTGATGATCTTAGAAATCGTCTCCAACCAAAATAATTCTATGATTCTATGCTTCTTCTGTACTTAGTGACTGAGCTGAACCCTGCAGTGCAGAAAGCAGAAGATACATTTTAAAAAATCAATATCTTTTTTGTTCTCATCATTAAGTAATGCTGACTTCTGAATGCCTGATAATCATAAAAAGGGGACAGGATGAAGCAGTCTCTGCTCAGAAGTGAGTGCAAATGGCTCCTCCTTCGGTGTTTCACATTGTTAGTGCAGAAGGGCAATTTGAAAGGACACTCTCATGTCCAATAAATACAAAAACTTGTTCAGACACTAGGCCTGGATTTGTCACAGGAGTTATTAGAATCACAGAATCAACCAGGTTGGAAGAGATCTCAAGATCATGAAGTCCAGCCTATCACCCAACACCAACTAGACCATGGGACTAAGTGCCTCATCCAGTCTCTAAGACTTAAACACCTCCAGGGATGCTGATCCACCACCTCCCTGAGCAGCCCATTCCAATGGCAAATCACTCTTTCTGTGAATGAATTTTTTCTAAGATCAAGCCTAAACTTCCCCCTACATAGCTTGAGACTGTGTCCTCTTGTTCTGGTGCTGGTTGCCTGGGAGAAGAGACCAACCCCCTCCTGGCTACAACCTCCCTTCAGGTAGTTACAGAGAGCAAGAAGGTCTCCTCTGAGCCTCCTCTTCTCCAGACTAAGCAACCCCAGCTCCCTCAGCCTCTCCTCATAGGGCTTGTGCTTGAGACATCTCCCCACCCTTGTTGCCCTTCTCTGGACACATTTGAGCATCTCAACATCTTTCTTAAATTGAGGGGCCCAGAACTGGACGCAGGACTCAAGGTGTTGCCTAACCAGTGCTGAGTACAGGGGCAGAAGGACCTCTCTGTTCCTGCTGGCCACACTGTTCCTGATGCAGGCCAGGATGCCACTGGCCTTCTTGGCTGCCTGGGCACACTGCTGGCTCATGTTCAGCCAGCTGTCAACCAGTACCCCCAGGTCCCTCTCTGCCTGGCCGCTCTCCAGCCACTCTGTCCCCAGCCTGTAGCACTGCCTGGGGTTGTTGTGGCCAATGTATAGGACCCGGCACTTCGACGTGTTAACAAAAGCAGACAGAAGTACATTCTAAGAGAACCCAAACAAGGATTTCCTTCCCTGAGTGTTCCAATATTAAAATAAGCTTGCATAATAGGATATGAAAAAGGGAGAAAATGGCTCCTGGAGCTACTGTGTAATTATTTTTTATATGCATGCTAATGATTGATGTAATGGATTGAAACTGAGAAGATATTCCTTGCCTGGCAGTACTACCTCAGCTCATATTCCATAGAGAGCAGTGGGAATATTTACTAAAATGATACAAAAAACCAAGGTGACTCTTTTCCAGAAATACAAGAAATTTTAAAAAAAAAGAACATGGAGAAATGAGATTGAACACATCCAAGTGCCAGGGTCTGCACATTGGCCACAGCAACCCCATGCAGTGCTACAGGCTGGGGACAGAGTGGCTGGGGAGTGGCCAGGCAGAGAGGGACCTGGGGGTACTGGTACATGGTAGGCTGAACATGAGCCTGCAGTGAGCCCAGGCAGCGAGGAGGGCCAATGACATCCTGGCCTGCATCAGGAACAGTGTGGCCAGCAGGAGCAGAGAGGCCATTCTGCCCTGTACACTTCACTGGTTAGGCTGCACCTTGAGTACTGTGTCCAGTTCTGGGCCCCTCAGTTTAGGAAGGATGTTGACTTGCTGGAACGTGTCCAGAGAAGGGCAACAAAGCTGGTGAGGGGTTTGGAACACAAGCCCTATGAGGAGAGGCTGAGGGAGCTGGGGTTGTGTAGCCTGGAGAAGAGGAGACTCAGGGGTGACCTTAATGCTCTCTAGAACTACCTGTAGGCAGGTGGGGCTTGGTCTCTTCTCCCAGGCAGCCAGCACCAGAACAAGAGGACACAGTCTCAGGCTGTGCCAGGGGAAGTTTAGGCTGGAGGATAGGAAGAAATTCTACAGAGAGAGAGTGATTGCCCATTGGAATGGGCTGCCCAGGGAGGTGGTGGAGTCACCATCACTGGAGGTGTTTAGGAGGAGACTGGATAAGGTGCTTGGTTGCATGGTCTAGTTTATTAGGTGGGTTGGATAATAGGTTGGACATGATGATCTTGAAGGTCTCTTCCAACGTGGTCTATTCTATTCTATTCTATTCTATTCTATTCTATTCTATTCTATTCTATTTCAAGGACTTTGCTTAAATTGCAGCTTTCATCAAATCCTGGCATTTGTAAAAGCCATGAAATACACATCTGGACACAGCAGAATCAATGACAGAAATTCATCGTTGTGTGCTGTTCGAAGCATCATGCTGCAAAGGATGTATTTGGAGACCATATAGAGTACAAGCACAATAATTTTTGTAAATCAGACATGATATTCGAGCAGATATGAGTCAAACACGTTGCCTCACACCCACTGAGCTGGCTTGGCGTTTTCCCACCACAGACAATTATTTATGAAACTTTGTGTGTGTTGAGCATACAATGTGCAAAAATAGCTACCCTAACTGGAAACAATTCTCCTCTCCAGTCTGTTCAATTATTTTGGTTTACATTCGCTGTGTTCCAAACGGTCAACATCTTTTTTTCATTAATTAATTCAATTACTCTTGGTTTTGTTTTCTGTTCTAGCTAAACAATGTCTAAAACATTTCCATTGTCGCTGTTGCTGCTTCTAAAACATCCTGTGCTATCTTGTAGCCAGGAGGGGGTTGGTCTCGTCTCCCAGGCAACCAGCACAAGAACAAGAGGACACAGTCTCAAGCTGCACCAGGGGAAGTTTAGGCTCGAGGTGAGGAGAAAGTTCTTCCCAGAGAGAGTTGTTAGCCAATACAATACAATACAATACAATACAATACAATACAATACAATACAATACAATACACCAGGTTGGAAGAGACCTTCAAGATCATCACATCCAACCCATCAACCAATCCAACCCACCCAACTACTAAACCATGGCACCAAGCACCCCATCAAGCCTCCTCCTGAACACCTCCAATGAAGATGACTCCACCACCTCCACGGGCAGCCGATTCCAATGGGCAATCACTCTCTCTGTATAGAACTTCTTCCTAACATCCAGCCTAAACCTGCCCTGGCGCAGCCTGAGACTGTGTCCTCTTGTTCTGGAGGGTATTGGACATGGCACTTGGTGCCATGGTTTAGTCATGAGGTCTGTGGTCATGGGTTGGACTTGATGATTTTTGAGGTCTCTTCCAACCCTGGTGATTCTGTGATTCTGTGTGATTCTGTGATCTCTAGTACACTCTGTATTTTTCATGCACTTGCTTTGACTGCTGAGTCTGCATGTCATGCAATGTTCTTTCTGGCATCAAAATGTCTGAATTTCCTTCCTAGCCACTCTGTTATTGCTTCATGGCATACAAATTTGATGATGATATGGGTATAAATATTAAATGTGTCTATTATGCATACCAAATTTGTCTTGCAGAGAAGTCTGGGGTAAATATGTTTCAGAAATATGTTTCAGAAATACTCACTTGGCCTATTGCTTTCATTTTTAAACCATAACTCTTTGGCTTTGTTTGTGCCTCTTTTGCGTACAAGTTCCATAAATACTTTCATAAATGATCTTCATTAGACGAGTAGTTACAACTGCTAATTTCCATCAGATGCTCCAATAGAGTGCCAGAAATAGAGTGCATAATTCACATTCCTTCATTAATGTCCCATTAAGTTTACCACTCTTGCTGTTCATGATCCTTTAAGACGTTCTCCACTTATTCTCTACTACAGTCAAGTGCCCTATGACCTACGCAGGACTAGAGCAGCGAGGCTAAGCAGGTGACCCAATGTCTGCAGGAGCAGATCATGTTTTGCTGCAGAAATCACCCAGTCAGAAAACAAAGCAGTGGAAAATATAAATAATGACTCCATGCCATTTGTGAACCATCTGCAGGCCAACAGTTATTCCCTGAAGAAATTATTGTGTATTTCAAGACAACAAATAAGACAGAAAATATGATCTGCTTGTACAATTCACATCAGGAGGAACTCAGCAGCAAGCACAACTCCGGTAGGCATCTTGCAAGCTTATTTTTAGCTCCTCAAATAAGGTTTAAATTAGATATAAGCAGCTCATTTATTTTACACCTGGGAGCAGGATTCACCAAGTAAAAAGTTAATCAATTAATGTGTCACAATGTTTTTCTCTTCTTCCGTGTAGCACATACACCCTCCAAGAAAAATGTTTGTCTTGCCAAGAAAGATGGCAGAAAATGGGAATGCTTTGTGGTATTCTTCTGATAGTCTTTACTGAAGGAGGCTTGTTTTGATACAAGAAGTAATTTGTTACCTGTGTGTATGTTGGGTCCTCTTCTTAGCAATAAATCACAGGAGTGAAACAAGCAAACAAACAAAAGGCATGAGAAGACCACAAACAAATAGAGAATCTTGCAGGAACTGAATGTAAACATTTCTTAGATCACTTTCAACCAGTAGCTGAAGGGGTCTACAAGAAGGATGGAGAGGGACTGATTACAAAAGGCATGATATGACCACAAACAAATAGAGAATCTTGCAGGAACTGAATGTAAACATTTCTTAGATCACTTTCAACCAGTAGCTGAAGGGGTCTACAAGAAAGATGGAGAGGGACTGATTACAAAGGCCTGTAGTGATAGGACAAGGGGCAATGGCTTCAAAATAGAGAAGAGCAGATTTAGATTGGATGTTAAGAAGAAGTTTTTTAGCATGAGGGTGGTGGAACAATGCAACAGGTTGCCCAGGGAGATAATTGAGGCTCCATCCTTAGAGATATCCAAGGTCAGGCACAACAGTGCTCTGGGCAACCTGACCTAATGAAGGATGTCCCTGCTCACTAGAGGTGAATAAGGCTGTATCTAGCTCCCTAATTTCTGTATCTAACCTAAAAAACATTAGGATTCAGGTTTTCATTCACAGAATCACACAGAACATTAGGTGTTGGAAGGGACCTTGAAACATCATCGAGTCCAACTCCCCTGCCAGAGTAGGATCACCTACAGAAGGTCACAGAGGTGCATTTTGAATGTCTCCAGAGAAGATTCCACAATCCCTCTGGGTAGCCTATTCCATTGTTCTGCCACCCACTGGCAAATTTTATCTTACATAAAATGGCCTCTACAGAATAAGTTACCTCAGGTTTTGGGAGTGGACTGCTGCAATACCCTGTCTTGCTTTGGTAAGCCATACAAACTGAAGAGAGAGACTGCAGGTATTGGCCTTGGAACTTTGTAAGCCCACACTGTTTGTAACAGGCACAGATGTTCTCAGAATTTACAAAACAACATTTGGATTTCTCTTCTATCTGAAAGTTTATTTAGATTACTTGAAAATACATGTTGCAAACTTCTGCTTCAAATGGAAAATGGTACTTCTCTCCAGCACTGCATCATCACACAACTGAGGAAAATAAACCAAAAAGAACAAGGTGAAAAGTCCGTGGGAGTTAAAAACAACAATGACATTTATAATTGAAAAAGGAGAGTTTCCTGGGGAAATGTTTCAAGAGTGAAGGTCATGTTTTAAAGAGCATTTCATTTTGATGAGGACAGTCCAAATGCAAATGTAGTGATAATGAAGATAGTGTACATCCAAGGTGCTGTTCTGCCAACAAAGGGGGATGGTTATGATTTATCACACATGATAATACCCATCTGAACAGAAATTTGGGTTCTTTATTTATTTATTGGCTCATTTTAATGATGTCCTCTAGGCAACCTGGGAATGACAATATGCATTGCAATTTTCACAGAATCACAGAATGTTAGGGGCTGGAAGGGACCTTGAAAGATCATCCAATCCAACTGCCCTGCCAGAGCGGGATCACCTACAGCAGATCACACAGGAAAACATCCAGACAGGTCTTGAATATCACCAGAGAAGGAGGCTCCACAACCTGCCCTGGGGAGCCTGTTCCAGTGTTCTATCACCCTCTCAGTGAAAATTTTTTTCCTCATGTTTCCATGAAACTTCTATGCTTCAAGTCCCACCATCGCCCTTTGTCCTGTCATTGGGCATCACCGAGAAGAGCCTGACTCCACCCAGTTTTATGTCATCAGTAAACATGCTGACAGTGCAGTCAGTGCTCTCATCAAGGTCATTGATGAATATGTTCATCAATGGGGACACAGTCTCAAGCTGTGCCAGGGGAAGTTTAGGCTCGAAGTGAGGAGAAAGTTCTTCACGGAGAGAGTCGTTCGTCATTGGAATGGGCTGCCCGGGGAGGTGGTGGAGTCACCGTCCCTGGAGTGTTCAAGAGGGGATTGGACATGGCACTTGGTGCCATGGTCTAGTCATGGGGTCTGTTGGACTCGATGATCTTCGAGGTCTCTTCCAACCTTTGTGATACTGTGATATGTTGAATAGAACTGGTCCCAGTACTGACACCTGAGGGACTCCACTACAAACAGGCCTCCAACTAGACTCCATCCCATTGACTACAGTTATCTCCAAAGCAAAGTGAAATCTTTACAGAAGCTTAGGTTCTATTTATTAGGGTTTCCTTCTTTCAGACTTTACATTTGTGCCTACATACATGTAACAATGTGTGGTATTATTTGATATTTTAAAAGCCCTACCTGAACTTTAAAAGTCTTACTGAAAATGGAAACTATGAATTCAAAGTGTTGAACTAGAGTTTGCTCTTGGTGCCCTGGAATTTGTTCAAATATGGTCTCTGGTTCCATGGAGACCTTTGTTAACCTCATGGCTTACTCCAGTTCAAAGCACAGTCTGCACTGTAGCTTCCCAAAAATGGAAGTGCTTGACAGAAGCTTATTGTACAAGCTCAGTTTGTTTTCCTCTCAAGAAAACTTGGATTATGTTATACCACAGTAATTGCAGAATGATGATGTCACCTTGCTAGGTCTCTGGCAATTTTCCAGTCTTCTAAGCTTACAGACCTCAGAAATCTCTTTAGCTTCCCTTGGAAATCTATTTAGCTTCCCGCAGCATTTGCACATGGATTTACTTCACAACTGAAAGTTTCCTGTTCAAAATCCACAAATTCTCTCCCCCAAATCCAGGCAGAATACCTGTGAAAGTTCAGATAAAGCCTGCAGAGCTGTCCTCTGAGAGTAAAGAAGAGAGATGTTACAGGATCATCTGACAGGGGACAGATGAAATGATTTTTGTAGTGAGGTATGCAGTAGATTATTGATCATCACAGACCATCAGCTTTTTCTACCCTACCCCCAGGGTTCCTATGTCATTACATAAAATCTGGTTCCATAGCTTCAGCATTCCATACCTCCCATCCCGTATTTTGTATGTCTGCCTTCCAGCCCTGTCCACAGTAACTCACAGCATACAGCCTTCCAAAGATCAGTTTCATAAACACAATGCCATGGGGCAGGTGGGGTGGGTGCTCACTGCTCCTTATTCCAGTTCACCTGTTCCACCTGTTCTTTTCTTCCCACTTGCCACTTTCCCTCCACACATAACACTTCTATCCCTTCATTCTTCATCCCCAACTGAATCCACTATCTACCCTCACACATCCAAGGACACTCGGGTGCCACTGCATTAAGATGATTGTATGCAAAAATGATGGCACTGAAGGAGATAAATTGATATGGAGCCAGCACAACACTGGGAAATCTTGATCTGAAGTCTATTAGACTGGGTGACCTTCTCTCACTACAAACAGATGAGAAAAAAGATGCCTGGACAGCCTTTCCAGATCCATATTTTTATGTCTGTGTCCCAGTGTATCATCCTCCAGAAGTTTTATTTCCTTTGTCAGAGTTGGAAGCAGCAATTTCCACAATGTCATGTTTCAAATCTTTCCAATTCCCCAGTCAGCCACCAAGGACTTAGGCAAATTATGATGTATGGCTGGTACTGGAATTCATAGTGATATAAATAATACAAATCATAGGTGTTTCCTTACAGAGTCTGACCCTAAAGGGTCACATTCAAATAGATTTCTATACCTGTTTTGCAAATGAGAGAATGGAGACAAATAAACTGTGCTCTGCAGAAAAGACAAAGAAGAAATAGATGCTCTCCTCCTATATGTCAGCTACTTATTTTCAGGGCAATTATGTTCACCTTTTTGAGATAGGATTCCTGAAATAAAATGTCCTTTGGTAAACCTGCAACCTGTTCCCCATTTACAGCAATGGTTTCATAAATTAAAGCTACAACCTAAGTTAAAGGCAGACCTCACAGGCAAGAATACTTAAGAGCCATTTTAATTATTTGGGCTTGAAAGTAGATTGGTTGGTTGGTTGGTAGGTAGGCAGGTAGGTAGGTAGGTAGGTAGGTAGGTAGGTAGGTAGGTAGGTGGATGGATGGATAGATAGACAGATAGATAAATAGGTAGGTAGGTAGGTAGGTAGATAGATAGATAGATAGATAGATAGATAGATAGATAGATAGATAGATAGATAGATAGAGATAGATGATAGATAGATAGATAGAGATAGATGATAGATAGATAGATAGATAGATAGATAGATAGATAGATAGATAGATAGATAGATAGATAGATAGACAGACAGATAAGTAGGTAGGTAGATAGACAGATAAGTAGGTAGGTAGGTAGGTAGATAGATAGATAGATAGATAGATAGATAGATAGATAGATAGATAGATAGATAGATAGATAGACAGATAAGTAGGTAGGTAGATAGACAGATAAGTAGGTAGGTAGGTAGATAGATAGATAGATAGATAGATAGATAGATAGATAGATAGATAGATAAATAGATAGATAGATAGATAGATAGATAGATAGATAGATAGATAGATAGATAGATAGATAGATAGATAGATAGACAGATAAGTAAGTAGGTAGATAGACAGATAAGTAGGTAGTAGATAGATAGATAGATAGATAGATAGATAGATAGATAGATAGATAGATAGATAGATAGATAGTGACATTCAATAAATGCAGATTTAAATTGTCACCAAGACCCAAAGCTTATTTTGATGATGTGAATCTGGACTCTGGAATATGCACATAAGGGGAAAATGGATATACAGCTAACATAGCAGAGAATAGAATAAAAGTGTAAAAGGTTTGCATTTAATATCAAGAACTCCTAGATCATTGGCAAAAATACACTGCTACACATCTTGATCTTTGACCATAGTTCCTTTGTGTAACTCACCTAACTAGTGAGGAGTTAACAGACTCTAGATACCCTTCCAAATGCCACAGGAGTGCATTGTGTTCTGCTGAGGCTCACATTACACAGAGCTCTTAGCTTACCACTCAAGTGCCGAGGTCATGATCTCATTACACATTGAAGTCAGGTTTAGAGGCTGAAGTACAAGATAAAAACTGCTGTAGTGTAAAGGTAGCATCAACACACATTGCATGCTCTTAATTTTGCAAAAGAGCAGTTGAATGTACACACCTGATCTGCATTAAAAATATATTACTGGGTGATTTGGAAATGAATCAATCAACGTGCTCTTGTGGCCAAGAAGGCCAATGCCACTCTGGGGTGGATTAGAAAGGCTGTGGCTGTGATTAGTAGGTTGACAGAGGTTCTCCTTCCCCTCTACTCAGCCCTGCTGAGGCCACATCTGGAATATTGTGTCCAGTGCTGGGCCCCTCAGTTCAGGAAAAGACCTCAGGGAACTACTTGAAACTGTCCAGTGCAGAGCCACAAAAAGGATTAGGGGAGTGGAACATCTTCCAGGAGGAGAGACTGAGGGAGCTTGGGCTCTTTAGTTAGCTTGGAGAAGAGGAGACTAAGGGGTGACCTCCTTCCTGTTGATAAATATGTAAAGGGTGAGTGCCAAGAATGGAGTCAGGCTCTGCTCAGTGATGCCCAATGACAGGACAAGGGGCAATGCGTGGAAGTCGAGGCATAGGAAGTTCCATGGAAACATGAGGAAAAAAATTTTCCCTGTGAGGGTGACAGAACACTGGAAAAGGCTGACAAGGGGGTTGTGGAGTCTCCCTCTCTGGCAATATTCAAGACCTGCCTGGATGTGTTCCTGTGTGATCTGCTGTAGGTGATCCTGCTCTGGCAGGGGTTGGACTGGATGATCTTTCGAGGTCCCTTCCAGCCCCTGTGATTCTGTGAAGCGTTCATGACTGATACATTACAGGGTAAGCCTGATATTTGTCAAACACTTTGATTTTGATGATTCTGGATTCATGCAAGATTCCAGGAAGGAAACAAACTGAAAAAAATTGCTTGATCAACAGAATGATTTAAAGATATCTGAAATCCTAGAGAGATGTGGAGTACTTTGCACAGATATCGACAGTCTTCACAAACACCAGGACAAAGAAGGCAAGCTCTGAAACTCACAGAGAATGAGGAGTACTCTGCTTCATGGTACGTGGAATGAGAGAGGTGTTCTTAACCACAGAATGAAAAAAGAATCACAGAATCACCAAGGTTGGAAGAGACCTCAAAGATCATCAAGTCTAACCAGTCACCACACACCTTATGACTAAACCATGGCACCAAGTGCCACACCCAATCCCCTAAAACTTTCTGATTTACAGAGAACTGAAATACCTCATATCATGGAGGCTAGGTTTCTGCATAGCAAATAATGTTTGAAATCTGACAGCAATTAATATCAGACCCAGTTTCAACTCTAAAAATTCACTTAGATATTACTTCAACTCAGCATGCAAAGCTATCATTTCGTCTGGTCTGAGCTGCATGAAGGGATGAAGACAATTTTGGCACAGAGGGTGCAAAAGAAGATTAATTAACACAATAAAGGAGAAGGAAAATTCATGGAGATTACAATCAGCAGATCTGAAACTTTTCCATGCACTGCCATAAACAATGCAATGCCTGGTCTTCAGAAGAAAATGGAGAAACTGTAAGCAATTACATCACTTTCAAAGAGTTTACCAGTGCCAGGAGAGTCTGAAGAGAGAATGAAGAAACAGGAATTTCTGGACACCATTGCAACAGAAGATAAATTAACCACCAGTCCAAAAGCAAATGAAACATTTATTAATTTTAAGTTGGACACAGGTGCACAAGCCTGGGTGCTGCCAGAAACCACGATATTATCACTGAAAGAAAAGCCACAGTTAGTAGAAAGTAAACGGTTAGATTCAGATTTTTATGGCAGTGTTCTTTCCCCTATTAAGGAAGGGGAAAAAACAAAGCAAAACAAAACAAAACACATGTACACAGATAAAAATAACTCAGAAAATTCACAATTTCTTGGGGGGAGGGGGCAAGCAGCATTCTTTCCCCTTTTTAAAATGACCTTCTCAGGAAGATGCATTGTTGAGAGAGAAACAAAATATTGAAGCAGAGTTCAAGGATGCTTTCCAGAAGACAATGGATTTCTCCAAGGAGTATGTGCCAGAACCGACAGTTCACACCTCCAGCAAAGTTCTGCTTACTGTTAGGGATCCATGCAAGACTTCTACAGCTCAGATGGATGCAAATATCCATTGGTGAGGGGTTTGGAACACAAGCCCTATGAAGAGAGGCTGAGGGAGCTGGCGTTGCTTAGCCTGGAGAAGAGGAGACTCAGGGGAGACCTTATTGCTCTCTACAACTACCTGAAGGGAGGTTGTAGCCAGGCGGAGGTTGGTCTCTTCTCCCAGGCAGCCAGCACCAGAACAAGAGGACACAGTCTCAGGCTGCGCCAGGGCAGGTTTAGGCTGGATGTTAGGAAGAAGTTCTATACAGAGAGAGTTATTGCCCATTGGAATGGGCTGCCTGGGGAGGTGGTGGAGTCACTGTCGTTGGAGGTGTTCAGGAGGAGACTTGATGGGGTGCTTGGTGACATGATCTAGTTGTTTGATGGGTTGGACGCGATGATCTTGAAGGTCTCTTCCAACCTGGTTTATTATTGTATTATTATTGTATTAAAGCTGTATTTACAAGCAAAACTGCAATCTAGAAATATGGAATGCAACGAATATGTACAAAATACACAATATTTACAATGTATTCACAATTTATATACAACACGAGGACCCCTCCGGACAAAACCAGGGGGCTACTAATAGCTTCTCCCTCCCTGCTCCCTTCCCTGCTGTACAAGGTAAAGGAGAGAGAATAGCAGAGAAGAGCTGGCAGTACTGAACCACAACAAAGAACACAGTCAAGGTCAGCAAGCCAGCAGAAGCACCAGCTAGAGGAAAGAAGCCAAAAAGAGCGAGCAGTTAGTGTACACAACTAAGTTGATGTTAGATATCAGACCAATGGGATTATTTTGACCTTATCATTGTTTTTGCTTTTACATCCAACGTTAATTTATTTACATTCTACCACTTTCTGTTCAGGATATGTGGGAAATTTTTCTAGGCACAGCCTAAGGCTACCACATTCACCTTTGTGGAGTGCAGGCATTTCAGACATTCCTCCCAAACCAGTGCCAGAGCCTCCGAATCCCATCCCTCTAATCCTAATTTAGATCTAGCAGCAGGCACAGGCAAAACAGCTCGGCCCTGCCAACATGAAATGCATACTCACGTGCCAAGAACGAGCTACAGATATGGATGGAAAATCTGTGTTGAAAACAAGTGTGTCTGCAGAGCTTAAAAGAAGTCCAAGGTCTGTTAGCAGCTGTGTGGAGATTTACAGTATCATATCTTTGCATATTGGCACTTAGATGTGACCTAAATCTCACTTGAAACAGTGCCCTTTTTTGGTACTTGAGCGCTGCATTGTTACTGCACCTCGGAGCAGAGCCCTGTCTTTGTGCAGATTTGTCCTCGCAGGTTAGTAGCAATAATTGAACACTGCACTTACCCTTCCAAATTCTGTTTTCAAAGAAAAAAAAAGAATAACAAAATTGCAGAATAGAGTGGAATGGAATGGAATGGAATGGAATGGAATAGAATAGAATAGAATAGAATAGAATAGAATAGAATAGAAATAGAATAGAATAGAATAGAATAGAATAGAATAGAATAGAATAGAATAGAATAGAATAGACCAGGTTGGAAGAGACTAGAATCACACAGAATCACACAGAATGGTGGGGGCTGGAACAAACCTCTGGAGATCATACAGTCCAAGCCCCTTGCTAAATCAGGGTCACTCACAGCAGGGTACCCAGGATCACAATGTTCAGGCAGGTTTGGAATCTCTCCAGAGAAGGAGACACCACAACCTCTCTGGGCAGCCTGGGGAAGGGCCCTGTCACTCTCAATAAATCAGCTTTATTGGTTTCAGCACACAGAATATCCTAGTTTGCAGCAACACTGTCTCGGTACCCATTTTAAGCCTTTCACATTTTCACAAGATTAGCCTTCAGGATTTTGTTACTTGAAACAAAGATAGCGATTGATCAGTGTGCTCCAGCTGGGTTTTAAACCTAGGGTTACAAGTTATACAACACAAATATTCTTGAAGTTTATTATCAAACCTTCCAGATCATCGCATCCAACCCATCCTGCAACACCACCTCATCAACTAAACCATGCAACCAAGCACCCTATCAAGTCTCCTCCTAAACACCTCCAGTGATGGGGACTCCACCACCTCCCTGGGCAGCACATTCCAATGGGCAATGACTCTCTCTGTGAAGAATTTCTTCCTAACATCCCGTCTGAACCTCCCCTGACGCAGCTTGAGACTGTGTCCTCTTCCTGAGCTGCTGAATCACTTCAGTGAATTGCCACAAATAAAGACTGCATCTTCTTCTTTTTTGTTTTTCATATAATTGTCAAATTGCTTGAGGAAGATGCTCTTCGTTTCTCTTAATTATTTCATCGTTGCAAAAAAATTCATGTCAGTCTTTATTGGGAAACCAGTATTTAAAGTCTTTCACATTGCTGCTTTGAAGGAATTGTGCCGTTGCTTTTTACACCCCTAGCACCTGATTTGTGTGCCCAGAACAAACGCTTCATTAGCCCCTTTCACAAGCTAAGTGTCTGGTCTTCCAAATGGAATGCAAATCTCTTTTTAATGGTCACATTGACTAGATAGGAAACGCTTTTGTTGGAGCTATGGCTTGTAGTTAATTAAGTCAATTAGCATGTGATATAAGCACTTCTGAAAAGATACAGCTCAAGAATAGCTCTCAAGAGATGGTGGAAGACTTTCATGCAGATAGAAATGTTACAGAAGGGAAATGAAGCAAGAGGAAGTTTAAAAATAATTTCTAAATGTATTCACTACTTTTGCTAGTTTCCAGCAGTCTCAGCTGAACTTCTGTGAGAAATGTGTTTATGGGGGTGAGAATCTACTTACTCTGTCTTTGTAAGGAGATAAAGCCGGAGCTTTTTATCAGCAGAGAAGACTGGCTATAACATTTCCTCTGAGATTATATAATGAAATGATCTGATTGATCATAGAATCATAGATTCATAGCATGGTTTGGGTTGGAAGGGATCTTAAAGATCATCTAGTTCCAACACCTTCCGCTGGACCAGGTTGCTCAAGGCCTTATCCAGCCTGGCTTTGAACATCTCACGGAGGGGGCATCCATGATCTCTCTGGACAACCTGTTTCAGTGTCTCACCACCCTTACCTTAAAGAATGTCTTTGTAATGTCTAGTCTCAATCTACCTTCCTCAAGCTTCAATCATAGAATCATAGAATCATAGAATCAGTCAGGGTTGGAAGGGACCACGAGGATCATCTAGTTCCAACCCCCCTGCCATGGGCAGGGACACCCTACACTAGATCAGGCTGGCCAGAGCCTCGTCCAGCCTGCTCTTAAACACCTCCAGGGACGGGGCCTCAACCACCTCCCTGGACAACCCATTCCAGGGCTTCACCACTCTCATGGTAAAGAACTTCTTCCTCACATCTAGCCTGAATCTCCCTATTTCCAGCTTCATTCCGTTCCCCCTAGTCCTATCACTACCTGATACCCTGAGAAGTCCCTCCCCATCAATCCATCCTCTCTCATCCTATCACTACAAGCCTTTGTAAAAAGTCCCTTTCTGGCTTTCTTGTAGGCCCCCTTCAGGTACTGGGAGGTCGCTATAAGATATCCTTGGAGCCTTCTTTTTCCAGGCTGAACAGCCCCAACTCTCTCAGCTGTCCCTGTAAGGGATGTGCTTCTGTAAGCCTTCTCTACATATTATTGGCCCTCCTCTGGACCTGCAGCCAGTACCAGAACAAGAGGATGCAGTCTCAGGCTGCGCCAGGGCAGGTTTAGGCTGGATGTTAGGAAGAAGTTCTATACAGAGAGAGTGATTGCCCATTGGAATCGGCTGCCCGTGGAGGTGGTGGAGTCACCTTCATTGGAGGTGTTCAGGAGGAGACTTGATGGGGTGCTTGGTGTCATGGTTTAGTTGTTGGGTGGGTTGGATTGGTTGATGGGTTGGACGCGATGATCTTGAAGGTCTCTTCCAACCTGGTGTATTGTATTGTATTGCTCCAGCAGCTCCACGTTCCTCTTATGCTATGGGCACCAGAATTGGGCACAATACTCTGGGCAGGGTCTCATGAGAGCAGAGTTGAGGGGCAGAATCACCTCCCTCACACTGCTGGTCACACATCTTTTGATGCAGCCCAGGACACAGCTGCCTTCTGGGCTGCCAGTGCACACTGCTGGTTCATGTTGTTTTGTATCAGCTGATACCCTCAAGTTCCTCTTCTTGAGACTGCTCTTGAGCCACTCATCACTCAGCCTGTATTTTTGCTTGGAATTGCCCTGATCCAGGTGTAGGACCTTGCACTTGGACTTACTGAATTTCATGAGGTTGGCTTGGTCCCACCTCTCAAGTTTAAGTCCCTCTGGATGGATCCCTTCCCTCCAGTGTGTCAGCCAGACCACACAGCTTGGTGTCATCCACAAACTTGATGAGGGTGCACTCAATCTCACTGTCCATATGTCTGACAAAGATGTTAAAGAACATTGGTCCCCATTCCAACCCCTGAGGGGACACCTCTTGTCAGTGGTCTCCATTGGACATTGAGCTCTTGACCACAGCTCTCTGAGTGCAGCCATCCAGCCAATTCCTTATCCAGCGAGTTGTCTACTCCTCAAGACCATACTTTTCTAATCCAATCATGCAGAACAGTGTCAAATGCCTTACACAAGTCCAGCTAGATGACATCAGTTGCTCTTCCCTTATCCACTGATGCTGTAACTCCATCATAAGAAGCCACTAAGTTCATCAGGTATGATTTGCCCTTGGTGAAGCCACGCTGGTTACCACTAATCACCTCTTCTTTATTTTCCATATGCCTCAGCAAAGCCTGCAGGAGGATCTGCTCTATGATCTTGTGAGGCACAGATCTAAGACCGACTGGCCTATGGTTTTTGAGATCTTCCTTTTATACCTCTTTGAAGATGGGGGTTATGTTTCCCCTTTTCCACTCAGCAGGGACTTCACCAGCTTGCCATGACTTTTCAAATGTGACAGACAGTGGTTTTGCAACTTCATCTGCCAGTTCCCTCAGAACCCATGGGTGGATCTCATTGGGCCACATGGACTTGTGCACCTTCAGATTCTTTAGATGGTTTGAACCTGATCTTCCTTACCCATGCTTTCTGGATATTGGGTGATGCATCTAGAGCCCTTGCTGGTGAACACTGAGGCAAAGAAGTCATTGAGCACCTCAGCCTTCCCTGTATCCCTTGTGAAGGTCTCCATCTTCCTTTTGGAGAGGTCTCTGACCTTCCCTAGCCTTCTTTTTGTCACTGATGTACCAGAAGAAATTCTTCTCATTCCATTTTATGTTCCTAGCCAGGTTTAATTCTATCTATGCTTTTGATTTCCTAACCTGATCTCTGGCTGTTTGGACAACTTCTTTGTAGTCCTCCAGCGTGGACTGTTCTTGCTTCCATTGTTCATAGGCCCTCCTTTTTTGCTCAAGTAAGTCCAGGAGCACCTTGTTCATTCATGCCAGCCCCCTGGTACTCTTTCCCGCCTTCTTCCTCCTTGGGATGCACTGCTCCTGGGCTTGGAGGAGATGGTCTTTAAATATTTACCAATTTTCTTGAGCCCCTCTTCCCTCCATGGCTTTATCCCATGACACTCTGCCAAGCAGATCCCTGAAGAGGATGAAGTCTTCTCTCTTGAAATCCAGAGTAGTGAGCTTGCTTTGCACCTTCTTTGATTCCTTGAGGATCCTAAACTCTATCATTTTGTGGTAACTGCAGACAAGGCTGCCCTTAAGTTTCACATCACTCACCAGCCCTTCCTTGTTGGTGAGGACAAGATCCAGCATAGCACCTTTTCTTGTGCATTCCCTTACCACTCGGAGGAGAAAATTATCCTCAGTACAGTCCAGGAACCTCTTAGATTGCTGGTGCCGTGCTGTGTTGCCCTTCCAACAGATATATCCATGTAGTTGAAATCTCCCACGTGGACCAGGGTTTGTGAACACAAAGCTGCTCCTGTCTGTTTATAGAGGGCCTCATCCACTCAGTCTTCTTGGTCAGGTGGACTGTAGCAGACCCCCACTATGATGCCTCTTTCTCTTGCCTTCCCTTTAAGCACTCTGTCACTTCTTCATCTATCCTGAGGTGGCAAACTCCAGTTGGTCCTTGATATAGAGGGCAACACCCCCTTCCCTTCTCCCCTGCCTGTCTTTCTTGAAGAGCTTATATTCCTTTAATCCTATGCTCCAGTCCTGAGAGCCATCCCACCATGCCCCAGTAAAGCCAGCACATCACAGCCCTGCAGGCAAGCACACATCTGTAGCTCATCTTGCTTCTCCCCAAGCTCTGTTTGTTAGCATACAGGTTGTTAAGTTGGGCCTTCTCTGAAGCTGATTTACTGACTGGGGTTGGGGTTCCCTTATCCTGCACTTCAGGTGCTTTCTTCCCAGCCTGGGGTCCAGCTCCAGGCCCAGGGTGCCTATTAATGTTATTGGCCTTGAAGTGGGATGGATTTGGGATCCCTTCCCCCAGCAACCCTCGTTTGAAGCCCTTGCCACTGGACTGGAAACTTGTGGCCAAAGATGTATTTCCCCTTCTCTGAAAGATGTACCCCATCAACCCCAGAAGACCAGATTTATGAAAGTGAGCTTCATGGCTTAGATAAGTAAAGCCCAAGTGCACTTGGCTTTCTTCCAAGAGAAGTTTTTTGACTGCTTGACACCAGAAAAGACAGCAACTCATTTGTCGTAAGCCGTTTCACAGTCTCCCCATGAGGGTGAAGACTGTCCTTTCAGCAAAGAGAAACCAAAGAGAATCTTGAGCCTTTAAAATGGAAATGTATCACATTCCTTCTAGGCTGTTTCTCAGAGAAATGGGTAGCACAGAGAATTCTTATAATTTAACCATGTGCTCCCCCTAGAAGTGTGCAGTGTACATAAAGCCTCAGGAGAAAAAAATTGCTGCTTCATTCTTTCAGGAATTCTACCGAACTGGCTCAATCAATGCTTCAAGCAAGCATGTAGTTACTGAGAGGGGAAAGATATGTTTATTTCTGAGTGCGTGACATGAGAAACCTGCCACTGCTCAATGCAAAATAGCAAATCCTGTAAAATCCATCTTATTAAGTTTAAAATCTGGTTATTCTCCTGCCACTTGCTTCTTCTGTTATAGGCTGGAATTAAATGGTATTGTTAAATTAAAAAAAAAAAAATAATAATAATTTAATCTCATTCTTTCAGATAAAATAAAACAGTTTAATTGTTACTGGTACTCTAATTTTTCCCCCCATTCTGATTTAATTAATAAGAGGGAAAGTGTCAAATTAACTGGGAGGGCAAAGGAAAAGTTGAGCGACCTGAAAGGTGGTTGTAGCCAGGAAGGGGTTGGCCTCTTCTCCCTGGCAGCCAGCACCAGAACAAGGGGACACAGTCTCAAGCTGCAACAGGGGAAGTTTAGGCTCAAGGTGAGGAGGAAGTTCTTCACCGAAAGAGTGATTCGCCATTGGAATGTGCTGCCCAGGGAGGTGGTTGAGTCGCCATCCCTGGAGGCGTTCAAGAGGGGACTGGATGTGGCACTTGGTGCCATGGTCTAGTGGTGAGGTCTGTGGTTACAGGTTGGACTCGATGATCTTCGAGGTCTCTTCCAACCTTGGTAATACTGTAAGATACTGTAAGAAAATATGTTTTTATCTCTACATTGCACTCTCATGCTTACACTTGACTTTTGTTAGGTCCTGTTGCAAACTTCTGGCTAGAAAACCACTGCTCATCCAGCATCCCCCCACACAATTTTGTTCTATGCTTCCTGTGTATTTGTACCCTTTCTACCTCCCAACCTGAATACACACAGCACAGATTAACCACACTACAAATTATCTTAATCATTCATGAGCCTGCAATTGGCTTTGTAAGGCTGGAACTGATGCTCCTGGGCTTCTGTAGGATTTCATACAAATACAAATGTTAGTTTGCATGGTGGACATCTTTTGCAAGAAGAAACCTTGGGCTAGTCTAGTTCTTACTGCTCTCTACAACTACCTGGAGGGAGGTTGTAGCCAGGTGGGGGCTGGTCTCTTCTCCCAGGCAACCAATACCAGAACAAGAGGACACAGTCTAAAGCTGTGCCAGGGGAGGTTCAGACTGGATGTAAGGAAGAAATTCTTCACAGAGAGAGTGACTGCCCATTGGAATGTGCTGCCCAGGGAGGTGGTGGAGTCGCTAGACCATGAAGGTCTCTTCCAACCTGGTCTATTCTATTCTATTCTATTCCATTCCATTCCATTCCATTCCATTCCATTCCATTCCATTCCATTCCATTCCATTCCATTCCATTCCATTCCATTCTATCTTCATCTTCTCAAAAGAAACTCTTCTGGTTCTTTCATTATATGAAGACACCAGAATGGCTATAATCTTTTGATCCAGAATTTGACAGTACTGAGGAACAATAGCTACTGATACAGATTTAGAAAGGGAATGTTTCTATTTCTCTGACAGTAAATAAAGACTTTTTTGTGTGTGATAGAAATATGTCATAACTGAAAGGGATATAGGGAAGATGCGACACGGTCTTGAGTCTTCTTGAAAGGACTCATGAATTTTAAACCCCTGAAATTCCTGTGTGTTTATTATACAACAGTTACTTTTCTTTCCTCGTTGAGCAATTCTTCCTCTTATCATTGAGGTCTGTAACAAGTTAAATACTTTTGACATATAATGACTTAAGTGAAAGTAGAGGTCACTCCCTGCATTGTAACCAATACTTGGTAATTAATGGTCGGTCTCTCCAACCTTGCCTACTCACACAGTCAAATTGAATTTAACACAAGTTAAATTCAGCAGTTGACATGGTCCCATCCATCAGTGTGATTTATTGATGATCTAATGTACTTTGCATTAGCAAGTCATCTAGCAGATAAAGTCTTTTCATTGTCAGAAAGCCTAAAAAATACTGAGCTAAACCTCGGTTCTTCACTAAAGGATCACACAATACAAAGGAGTTCAGAGGTTCTTCTCGTGGAGCAATGCTGGTTGCAACCCCTGGTTTGCTAAGAAATGCATTTACAGCTGTTCTGTTACTTATTGACAATGCTACTGGGCAAGCAAAGATGTTTGAGAATAGTGATGTGCTGCTGGAAAACACATTACAGGGTGGGGGAAGCCAGTTTATTTTAATACCAGCTTCAATTAGAAACAGATTTTATGATTGGGGGGGGGGGGGGGGGGAAACAGTGTTGAAGGAAATATTTCAACCTGCTGAGTGGGAAATTAAAATCAGCAAAACGTAAACATCATGAGCTAAACAGCTCACAATACTCAAAACTAATAACTTTTTTTATATTGACCTTATTGCACATCCACACTTGGATTTTTGCAGCAACCCATGCCAGCTACTGCCATGGAGCAGCAGCTGCACATCCAGATGAGATGTGCAGCTCCAGGATTTGTGGTGGGTAGGAATGGGGAGCAGATGTGGCCGTCCCTGTGGAATCGGTGTTGTTGGTTTCCTCCCTGCCACTTTTTGGCCCTGCACTGCTTGCAAGAGGCTGAGCAAGAAAGGGCTCATGCAGATGATAAAGATCATCATCCAGACAAAGAGGTTCAAGGATTATGTGAGTGATGACTGTGTAGTTACCCCTGGGAACTGGGTGCTCTGACAGCTCAGCACACCCAGCACCTGATGTTTTGGAGAGTTTGCAAGCTAAGTTGGATGGCTTTTCCGCAGAGCAGGCCTTACACAAACAAATGTGTGCCATTAAATCCTTGGCTCTCTTTCCCTATTAACTGGCTTTACAGACTAAAGGTTGAATTAAACAAATGTTTTATTCCACTGTGGCTTACACCACTATGATATCTTCACTTCCAGATGTCTATGTTTTCTAAAGCTTCCTATTTGCCATTAATCTCTCTCTTCCAGGCTTTCCAGAAGAGGAGTTTTGAGTCAGTCTGAAATGTGGACACAGTAGGATAACTGGAGCTTTTTCACTGTTCATAGCATGTAGTTATATCTAGCAAAGAATCTGTAATTTGCTTGATGCAACACTTAAGGGCCAGAAAAAGATATCAAGTCCCACTGAAGCCTACCTATCTTATCTACTCAGAGGCTGAGATGGACTGTTTTCATGCTGACTGAGAAGTCTGAATGTGACAACTTCTGAGATTAAGATTTAGGAATACGACAGATGAAATATTTAATGGCATTTTCAAGCACATGGGCAACAGCCTTTGTCCCAGAAGATGAATGCTTTAGATACTGATTAAAGATTAATGCTCAATAAAGAAATGTTTTTCCAAAGAAATGGGATAGATTATAGGATGTACTGACTGCATAATCACATAGCAGGCCACAAGGCACAGTTTGGCTTGCAAAACAAACACACAAAACAAACAAACCAAAACACCACACCACCTCCACCCCCTCCCCCAAACAAACAACCCTAAAACAATATAGAAAGACTACTTTTTAATCTCTTAGGACAACCTGGTGCTTACCGAGGTGAATTCTGAAGCATTTGTTAACCCCTTTCCTTTTTACAATGTACTGTCTAAGGGGTAGGGTATTCACATTATAATTAGCAAGAGAAAAGGGTATCATTCCAGCAACCCACATGCCATCTCCTCTGGTCACAAGACTGTCCCCCTCCCAAGCTAAATATATTCAAGGCTTTATCTTGTGTAGTCAATCGTCCAACAATACCAATGCAAATATAAAGTACACAAAGTTGTACTCAGCCCAGTAAATGCACAGCAGTCACAGGAACTGGGAAAGCAGTCCTTGGGTACAGAACAGTAATCAAGCCTCTCCAGAGATGGGGGGAAGCAGGAGGAAGAATAGGAAGAGGATCAAGAGAAACCCCAAACAGAAAAAAAGCCCAAGAGGAAGGTCTTAACACTCAGGAGATTTCATAGAATCATAGAACTGTTGGGGTTGGAAGGGACCTCAAGGATCATCTAATTCCAACCCCCTTCAGGGACACCTCACACTATATCAGGTTGCTTAAAGCCACATCCAGCCTGGCCTTAAAACCCTCCAGGGATGGGGCTTCTACCACTTCCCTGGGCAACCTGTTCCAGTGTCTCACCAGCCTCATGGTGAAGAGCTTCCTAACATCCAATTTTTGTTCCATTGCAGATGTACCCCTCTGCAGTGGATGTGAGGTTTATGGTATGGGATACACCTGCTAACCAGCTCGGGTCAGCTGGCTAGGCTGACTCAAAACTGCTAATTGCCTCCATGCCATGGCTAGCCTATGATTCTGTCTCAGTGTAACCAGGATAACAGACAAGTGATAAAAAAATGTTTCAGTATTCTGTAATCCTGAGCCTTCTGGCCATCAGTATTTCAGAAGTCCATACATTTAAATTTCTATGGTTCCTAAATTAGAGACACTTCTGAGTCAGGGAGATTGCCAGCTGAGTGACTGCCTCCTAATTACCAACTCACTTCACACTAGGAATTGAACTGATAAAGTCAATAAACAAATTAAAGCTCCTATTGAACTGCTGAGTGACCTACATGTAAAGATCTCTTTATAGGGTAGGAGCCTGAGATGTGCAGCTCGCTCAGGACCAGTTCAATTTCCACATGTGAAGCTTAAGTGCTACATGAATATGCAATTATCTGGGGGAAGGGAAAAAAAGAGAGAGAAAGAAAAAGTGGCACGTTGGAGAAAAAGATGTATCAAAATAATGTATACTCTTGCATGCAAACAGAGCAGATAACATAATTACAACAGAATTACAATGTGACCAGAAGGGAAGAAAGTTGAAGCCACCAATCTGACCAAACTGGGAGGCTTAGCTGAGACGCCTGAAGGCTGTTTGGCCGTTCAGCGAGACGTGGACAGACTGAGAGCTGGGCAGAGAGGAACCTAATGAGGTTCAGCAAGAATAAGTGCAGAGTCCTGCATCTGGGAAGGATAATAAACTGCACCAGTACAGGTTAGGAGGTGATCTGCGGGAGAGCAGCCCTGTGGAGAAGAACCTGGAGACCTGGTGGACAACAAGTTCTGCATGGGACAGCAATGTGCCCCTTGTGATCAAGAAGGCCAGTGGGATCCTGGGGTGCATTAAGAGGAGTGTGTCCAGCAGATCGAGGGAGGTCCTCCTTTCCCTCTACTCTGCCCTATTGAGATCTTACCTGGAATATTGTGTCCAGTTTTGGGCTTCCCAGTTCAGGAGGAACAGGACTTGAGAGAGTCCAACAGAAGGCTACAAGGATGATGAAGGGACTGGAGCACTGCCTTATGAGGAAAGGCTGACAGATCTGGGGCTGTTTAGTGTGGAGAAGAAGACAAGACAGAGAGGGGATCTAGTAAGTGTTCATAAATATCTGAGGGCTGGGTGTCAAGAGGGAGCAGACAACCCCAGGTCTCTCAGTCACTGATTAAACAGAACTGGCCCGGTACTGCGCCCTGGGGAACACCACTTGAGACCAGCCACCAGCTGACCAACAGCCCCCAACTGACCACTAGCCACTATCTTACTCAGCTGGGATAACAGGAATGAAGAATGTCATATTTAAAAGCAATTTTAACTCAGAAAATGAGGTTTTATGCATATTGACAAACACAGATGCAATCTGTGATTTCTTTTTTTCTTTTTTATTATTTTTCATTTTCTTTTTATTCTTATTCTTTTTTATTTTCTTTTTCTTTTTCTTTTTCTTTTTCTTTTTCTTTTTCTTTTCTTTTTTTTTTTTTTCTTTTTCTTTTTTCCTTTTTCTTTTTCTTTTTCTTTTTCTTTTTCTTTTTCTTTTTCTTTTTCTTTTTCTTTTTCTTTTTCTTTTTCTTTTTCTTTTTCTTTTTCTTTTTCTTTTTCTTTTTCTTTTTCTTTTTCTTTTTCTTTTCTTTCTCTTTTTCTTTCTCTTTTTCTTTTTCTTTTCTTTTTCTTTTTTCCTTTTTTCTTTTTCTTTTTCTTTTTCTTTTTCTTTTTCTTTTTCTTTTTCTTTTTCTTTTTCTTTTTCTTTTTCTTTTTCTTTTTCTTTTTCTTTTTCTTTTTCTTTTTCTTTTTCTTTTTCTTTTTCTTTTTCTTTTTCTTTCTCTTTTTTCCCCCAGAGAAGTGAAGCCCACAAAAGGGATTCACAGACTAAACTTGTATTTCTGTTTTCTGGCAAGCTAGAAGGGTTTGGCTGTGGGCTGAGAGACACTCTGCTTCTATTTCTGCTTCCACAGAATCATATGATATACATTATAATTTTTTAAGGCCAGACTTTGGACTGTGAAATCATTTCTGGAGAAGATCACAAGGGAAATTCTACCTCTTTTGCATACATTACAGATCCCAAACAAAGGAGTGTAAATGTCCTGCTAACACTCTGCCACTGCTGTACAGATGTTACAAATCATGTTTATGTTCATGAATATTCATTGCCTAAACAGTAGCAGGCATGAGAAACTCTGAAAGGGAAACTTAACGGGAACAGGCTTGCTATCTTTTTTTTAAAAATAAATTATTATTTAAAACGTGTCTTAAAATGCTCTTTAAGACAGACTTTAACCATGAGCACTTGTATTATGGTGGTGGGTTATTTTTTTTTACTACTGAAAATTATTGCCATTTGTTCATCGTATCAATGCAGATTATTAGTCAAAAGCAACTGCAGTGCCTTGGAGAAGTGCTTTTCCACTAACTTGTACAATGTTTCATGCAAAGGCCTGGAGGACACTGATTTCTATCCTGAAAAACAGGGGTAATAACAATCAAACATAATTTTACCTCGTATCCTGGATAAACTATCTAGCCTCTAGTAGTGACAAAGTGTTTACAAAGGCCTGCAGTGAAAGGATGAGAGACAATGGCTTCAAACCAGAGAAGAGCAGATTTAGAGAGGATATTAGTAACAAGTTCCTTACTATGAAGGTGGTGGAACCATGGAACAGGTTGCCCAGGGAGGTGGTTGGTGCCCCTTCCCTGGAGATATTCAAGGAGAGGCTTGACAAAGCCCTGGCCAACCTGATCGAGTAGAGGTTGTCCCTGCTGACTGTGGTGAGGTTGGACTAGATGACCTTTGGAGGTCCTTTCCCACCCAGACCATTCTATGATTCTATGATTATACATTTGTAGTAAGTTTGAGTGAACCAAGGTTTTTAAAATTGTTTTTCAGTTGCTGCCCAAAGGGTGTCTTGATGTGAGCAGCTTCTTCCCAGTCATACCTCTGTATCAGTGCAACGTGCCTTTTAACCCTGTATCTCTCACAATGTGATATATACACTGTGCATGTCTAGTGTGTGGGCAGCAAGTGTTGCAAAAATTATTTTCTTTCTTGTAATGTGATGGGTTGAAATTTCCCTCCCCCTACCCCCCAACATTTACTTTGCCAGACCAGCTCAGGTGGAAGCAAATGAAAGCTGTATTTACAGGCAAAACCACAATCTACAATGCAATGCAATGAATATGTGCAAAAGTTACAGGACTTACAATATTTACAGATATTTACAATTAATAAACAGCACAAGAACCCCTCCCTGGTCAAAGACAAGGGGAAGGAAAGGAGAAAGGAGCAGGGGGATGTTAATACCAAAGCAATGCAGCCAAGGTCAGGCAGAAGCAAGTTAGTGTCTCTCCAGAGTGAAGAATTGAGACGAGAAGAAGGATTGCTTTGGTACAACCAGCTAAGGTTCCTTATCTCTCCAGTGGGATTGTTTAGAATTATCTTTATTTTCTTTTTTTACACCCAGTAGTGATTTATTTACATTTTACTACTTCTTGTTAAAGAAGTATAGCATAGCCTATAGGCTATAGCATAGCCTAAAATGCCAACATTTCTCTAAGGTCTCTATACAGGTTCTTTAGAGAAAGTACTTCCTTCTCTCTCTCCTGATGTGATCATTTCTTTTTAAGAAAGCAAAACAAATGAAAAAAAAGTACAAAACACAAACTCTGGATACCTTACACACCCAGAAATTTTGTCCTACGTGCTGTCAGCCCTGGGTCTCTCAGGTATGCCACAGCACACAGTTTGAGCAGGCTATGGCTTAGCACGCACAAAGCCAGGGCTCCTGGGTCAGTGTATTGGGTTTGGCTGAGCTGGAGTTAATTCTCCTCAAAGCATCTTCCTAGTGTGTTTTTCTGCAGTGCTGTAGCTGATAACACAGCAGTGTTCTGGCTACTGCTAAACGAGCACCCAGGCTGTGCTTCTCCAACATTCCCCTGCTCCAAGAGTATGCTGAGGGTTAGGCAAGACCTTGGGAGGGGACACAGCCAGGCCAGCTGAACCAAACTGACCAAAGGGATATTCCATGACATATGACATCAGCTCAGATATAAGAAGGATGTGAAAGAAGGAAGTGTGGGGATATTTGTTGATGGCATCTGTCCTCTGGAGTGACCACTATGCGTGTTAGAACCCTGCTACCCAGGAGTGACCAACCACCATGTGCTGATGGGAAGTGGAGATTAACATCTCTAACCAAATATAGAAAGAGAAGGGAAGGGAAGGTAAGGGAAGGTAAGGTAAGGTAAGGGAAGGAAGGGAAGGGAAGGGAAGGGAAGGGAAGGGAAGGGAAGGGAAGGGAAGGGAAGGGAAGGGAAGGGAAGGGAAGGGAAGGGAAGGAAGGGAAGGGAAGGGAAGGGAAGGGAAGGGAAGGGAAGGGAAGGGAAGGGAAGGGAAGGGAAGGAAGGGAAGGGAAGGGAAGGGAAGGGGAGGGGAGGGGAGGGGAGGGGAGGGGAGGGGAGGGGAGGGGAGGGGAGGGGCGCGGGGAGGGGAGGGGAGGGGAGGGGCGAGGCGAGGCGAGGCGAGAGAGGCGGCGAGGAGAGGCGAGGCGAGGAGAGAGAGGAGAGGCGAGGCGAGGAGAGGCGAGGCGAGGAGAGGCGAGGCGAGGCGAGAGAGAGGCGAGGAGAGGAGAGGAGAGAGGAGAGGCGAGGCGAGGCGAGGAGAGGAGAGGCGAGGCGAGGCGAGGCGAGGAGAGGCGAGGCGAGGCGAGGAGAGGAGAGGCGAGGCGAGCGAGGGAGAGGCGAGGCGAGGCGAGGCGAGGAGAGGAGAGGCGAGGCGAGGCGAGGCGAGGCGAGGCGAGGCGAGGCGAGGCGAGGAGAGGAGAGGAGAGGCGAGAGGAGAGGCGAGGAGAGAGAGAGAGGAGGAGAGGAGAGGCGAGGAGAGGCGAGGGAGAGGAGGAGAGGCGAGGAGAGGAGAGGAGAGGAGAGGAGAGGAGAGGAGAGGAGAGGGAGAGGAGAGGAGAGGAGAGGAGGAGAGGAGGAGAGGAGAGGAGAGGGAGAGAGAGAGAGAGGGAGAGGAGAGGAGAGGAGAGGAGAGGAGAGGAGAGAGGAGAGGAGAGGAGAGGAGGAGAGAGGAGAGGAGAGGAGAGGAGAGGAGAGGAGAGGAGAGGAGAGGAGAGGAGAGGAGAGGAGAGGAGAGGAGAGGAGAGGAGAGGAGAGGAGAGGAGAGGAGAGGAGTGATTTGCCATTGGAATGGGCTGCCTGGGGAGGTGGTGGAGTCACCATCATTGGAGGTGTTTAGGAGGAGACTTGATGGGGTGCTTGGTGCCATGGTTTAGTTGATTTGATAGTTTTGGATGATGGGTTGGACTCGATGATCTTGAAGGTCTCTTCCAACCTGGTTTGGTCTATTCTATTCTATTCTATTCTATTCTATTCTATTCTATTCTATTCTATTCTATTCTATGCTATTCTATGCTATTCTATGCTATTCTATGCTATTCTATGCTATTCTATGCTATTCTATGCTATGCTATTCTCTCTTGGCTTTTGCTTCCACCATTGCATGTGCTTATCATAATTATTAAATTGCTTCTATTTTATACAGGCTCTTCTCCTCTGTCCATCTAAGAAAGGGAGTGATCAAGCAGCTTTGGTGAGTATTTGGCCCCCAGCCAGGGCCAAACCACCACAGACTCTCATGAATCATGGTGCAGCCTGGAGTCATCTGTGGGAAGCAACTTTGTCCCAAACACCATTTATTAGCCCTTTAGAGGCACAGCCCCCTTTGGGGTCTTACAACAACCCTGACATGCCCTTGTAATCCTTGAGGATTGTTTAGTACTGGATGAAAAGGGTTTGAAGTTGAAGCACAAATGAAGGACTAACTTGCAACCGAGTTGTGGACGCATTCATGCACCCCAGGCTGTGAGGGTCAGGATTTAGAAATTCTCATATGTTTTTTTCCCTTTCTTTCCCTGGCTCCCTTGATTTTCTCACTTGTCACTAAAAACAAGGGAAAACAAGTCACAGATCTGGCAAGCACCACCTTGCTTTGTATAAGACTTTGTATTAGCCCTTGGTGTCCTAATTTTGTACAGATACACTTCTCTCACCATGTGAATGTTGTGAAGTGAGAGTTAAGGTTGTATGGAGGATCTGCAGGTTTCTGTTGAGGTATTGATAGCATTCTGCATGGAGAAAATACTTTCTGGCATGCTTCTATAGCTTATTGCATACTAAATCTTGGCATTTAGAGTTTAGAAATTAATAACAAATTTTTTTTCCCCACAAAATTAAACAGGAGATAGCATATTTCAATTAATATGCACACCCTTCATCCTGGTAAACAGCAGCTGTAGCCAAACATCTGGATTTACAGCAAATGTGATTTCAGCTGAAATTATGTAGCACCATTATAAACCCTCTGAGATATGCTGGTTTCTCTAGACTCAAGTGGCTCATTGGGCAGCTGCTTCTCTGAGACTGTCCAAAGTAGTCCAAGCCAGCACTGCAGAAAAGGTATTGTATCTGTATTTCCATGATGAAACGCTTCTAGTTGGAGCGCTCTGCTTTTATCGAGCCCTCTAGGACTATAGCACTGCACAAGCAGCAGAGGTCACCGTGCACCCAGCTCCACCAGCCTCCAACGCTTCAGCTGGGATCTGGGCTGGGCATCGGTTGCTGCAGCGTTGCCTCAGACTCGGCTAAAACCCGAAGAGTTCTCGGCGGCAAATGGCCACATATGGTGGGAGGAACATTACAAGAGCTGCGGCAATAGCTGGCTTCAAGAAAAGCAATGCAAACATTTAAGTAATTGTAATTTATAATCATTTCAAGATGCTTGCCACGAATTTGGAACTGTTTTGGAAACTACCCTGCTTAACAAATCACCCTGTACTAGTCCCTGTAATTTGTTCAGTGCCTCTGAAAGAAATTGTAAAATGGCTGATCCATGCCCTTTAAAACTCATTAATAATAAAGTGAAATCCAAATGCATTCACTTTAGCTCTGAAGTAAAGCTAAAGCTCCATGCTGAGCACAGTTACAAATAATACATGAGCTAACATGATCCTAAGTATGGATGTGAAGAGGGTAAAATATATTCTCTGGTACATATACTTGAAAAGTCTTAAACTTCTTACTTCTCCCATTGTATCTTGTCTTCCAAACAGCCCACAACTTCCTGCTAATACCATCAGGCACTCAGCTACATTTGGATAATTTCATGGATAATCTGCAGAAGACTCTCAAGCTGTGCCAGGGGAGGTTTAGGCTGGATGTTAGGAAGAAGTTCTTCATAGAAAGAGAGATTGGCCATTGGAATGGGAGGTGGTGGAGTCACCATCACTGGAGGTGTTTAGGAAGAGACTGGATGGGGTGCTTGGTGCCATGGGTTAGTTGATTAGATGGTGTTGGATGATGGGTTGGACATGATGATCTCAAAGGTCTCTTCCAACCTGGTCTGGTCTATTCTATTCTATTCTATTCTATTCTATTCTATTCTATTCTATTCTATTGACAATGCTACTGGGCAAGCAAAAATGTTTGAGAATACTGATGTGTTGGGTGATGGGTTGGACTTGATGATCTCAAAGGTCTTTTCCAACCTGGTTTATTCTATTCTATTCTATTCTACTCTATTCTATTCTATTCTATTCTATTCTATTCTATTCTATTCTATTCTATTGACAATGCTACTGGGCAAGCAAAGATGTTTAAGAATACTGATGTGATGGGTGATGGGTTGAACTTGATGATCTCGAAGGTCTTTTCCAACCTGGTTAATTCTATTCTATTCTATTCTAAATATTCTCAGGCTAAGGACAAGAGTAACCCATAGGGCTTTAATAGATCTAAAAATTATAAGGACAATTCATGCCTTCATACCTTCCTTTGTAAATTGTGCTTTGAGGCTGCCACATCCATAACTATTTCAAAAGAATGCAGGTTAATCTATAAAAACAAACCTTGAGCTGCTCTGAAGTCAGCAGAAGCTTTATGGAATTAACGGAACTCCAATTTCAACCTTACTCTTTGCATGGACGATGTATTTGTATGAAACTTCTTTTCTCCCTTCAGAGTCATTATTTCAACATCACAACACATTTTGTGGTACCATGGAAATGGACTGAAACACATCCTCAACACGTTTGCATCGCTTTGAGCGAGTCTGAGCATAGAAAGACTTATCCTCCCGAAAATTAGGTAAAAGGAGTTCGGCAATTTTAAGAAACAGTGAACAGAAAAGGAAGGTTAAATCTCTCCAGTTGTGCTTTATTTCCTTTAGTCTTACAATATGTAATATTTCCCAGTTTTGATATCATGCCAGTTGCTAAGGTATAATGCCATCTATACTGTTTTCATTACATTTTGTTGGAGGGGAGGAACTCGGTAATTTAAAAGCAATGCTCATGAAAATGCTGTTAACACTATGTTACCCAAGAGGCATGTCGTCTGAAATGACTGGAGTGAAGCATAATGGCATGATGGCATACTGGCCTGTATCAGGAATGGTGTGGCCAGCAGGAGCAGGGAGGTCATTGTGCCCCTGTACTCAGCACTGGTTAGGCCACACCTTGAGTCCTGTGTCCAGTTCTGGGCCCCTCAGCTTAGGAAGGACTTTGAGACTCTTGAACGTGTCCAGAGAAGGGCAACGAGGCTGGTGAGAGGCCTTGAGCACAAGCCCTACGAGGAGAGGCTGAGGGAGCTGGGATTGTTTAGCCTGGAGAAGAGGAGGCTCAGGGGAGACGTCATTGCTCTCTACAACTCCCTGAAGGGAGGTTGTAGCCAGGAGGGGGTTGGTTTCTTCTCCCAGGCAACCAGCACCAGAACAAGAGGACACAGTCTCAAGCTGCGCCAGGGGAAGTTTAGGCTTGAGGTGAGGAGAAAGTTCTTCCCAGAGAGAGTGATTCGCCATTGGAATGGGCTGCCCAGGGAGGTGGTGGAGTCACCATCCCTGGAGGTGTTCAAGAGGGAACTGGATGTGGCACTTGGTGCCATGGTTTAGTAGTCACGAAGTCTTGGGTGACAGGTTGGACTTGATGATCCTTGAGGTCTTTTCCAACCTTGTTGATTGTATGATTCTATGACTATGTCTGCAGTGTCTTCTAACTCTTCTGATTGAAAAGGCTTCTCTGTTTGTCTTTCAAGCAAGCATAAGATGAAAGAAGTCCAGCTTTAAACTGAAGTCAAGATGTGGCATCATCTCATAAAGATGAGGAAATTTCATGTACAGCTGAAATTCAGTCCTTAGGCTATGTTGTGTTTTGACACTGGCACAGAAACACAGCAGAGAGGCTGAAGAAGAGGGAGTGACCAAGAGCATGTCAGTGAGGGGCCCCTTGAGTGAGTGGTTGCAGAGACACAAACTAACTGAGGTTTGTAGCCAAGGCTAATTTAAAGAAGTTCTGTGTTTGTGGTTTGTTTTACCAAAGACAGTGACTGCTTCTTATCTGTTTTGTGGCTGAGACCAGAAGGATGCAAAACCTAATGGAGGGCAACATTCTGTTTCTGTCTTCCTTTGGTGTTTTTTGTTTGGCCATTGAAGTAACCCCAGGCTGCATGTTGCTGAAACATTCCTTTAAATGAAGGTAAAGCTGGGATCAGCACAAAGTCTGTTAACAATCAGGTTAGACTTGTAGAAATTAGCTAGTGGGATTTCTCTCCTAAAAAAAAAGAAAGGAAAAAAAAAAAAAGGGGGGGGGGGGGCAACCTGTCTGTTTTTCCACTGAAAAGCTCTGATTGGATACCTGCAAGCATCTCCACACAGAGGCATTCTTCTTTAACAAATAAGTTATCCTATACACTCATTTGTTGACAAGGTTGACAGGAGGAAACATGATTCCTAGATGAGGATTAAAGAAAGACAGACAGGGCTAAAGCAAGAGTGAATTGGATGGGGCTTAGGGGAATGGCAAGCATCCATTCTAGCCACAATTGCTTTAGGGTTCTGGTATTATTATTTCTGCTCTGCCTCTTTGGGCTTTTATTAGGGTCAGGCAGAGCCAGAGGAAATCCCACACAGCACAGGTACAATGCAGCAATGTTGCAATAAGCCAGGAGGTTTGTCTGAGGCCAAAGCAAGGAGGAATAGACAAAGTCAGCTGCTTAAGAATTTGAACAAATTAATAGTACAGTGCCCTTCTTTGGCTGAGGAGAGCTTGGGCCCTCCAGTGGGAGAGTGTGCCTTGCTACAGTTAGGTCCTCATCGAGTCTTATTCTTCTAGAACTCTTCTGAGGACTGTAGCGCAGAAGGGGATGACGTGGTCCAGCTGTTCTAAAACATGATAATGAATCTTCATGGGCCAAATGCAGTAGAATGCCATGGAAATGAAATTACTCTTTCTGACAAAAAGAGTAGTTTAAAAGATTACAGAAGTAATTTCTTAAGATATCTAAAAATCAATCTAAAGAATTAAATGGAGAAATATGCCCATTCTGCTAAAAGTGTATGCTAATTTTATACTGACTACAATAGAATTTTTCTAGAAATAAAGAGATTCATTCTTATCTTAAATAATTCTTCATCCTTATGACAGTTCTTGTAACTGCTTAAAAATTTCACAGAATCACAGAATGTTAGGGGCTGGAAGGGACCTTGAGAGATCATCCAGTCCAACCCCCCTGCCAGAGCAGGATCTCCTCGAGCAGATCACACTGGAACACATAGAATCATAGTATCAGTCAGGGTTGGAAGGGACCACAGGGATCATCTAGTTCCAACCCCCCTGCCACAGGCAGGGTCACCCCACACTAGATCAGGCTGGCCAGAGCCTCATCCAGCCTGGGCTTAAACACCTCCAGGGACGGGGCCCCAACCACCTCCCTGGACAACCCATTCCAGGGCTTCACCACTCTCATGGTGCAGAACTTCTTCCTCACGTCCAGCCTGAATCTCCCCACCTCCAGCTTCATTCCGTTCCCCCTAGTCCTATCACTACCTGAGATCCTGAGAAGTCCCTCCTCAGCCTTCTTGTAGGCCCCCTTCAGATACTGGAAGGCCACAATGAGGTCACCTCA